>JAODAL010009076.1:0-42500 GCA_025379985.1 Phyllomedusa bahiana
TAAATCAATTAAAACCCCAAAATTAGGGTCGAAAACCTTTAAACATGTTCTATAATCTACCATATTTTGCTTGAAAACGATGGATTATAGTACAGTTCAATTGAATGGGATGGCCAAAAACAGCGGTAACAAAAACTGGTACAAAAAACTAGTGTAAAATACTGTTCAGATTCTGATTAGAATCCAAATGAGTTTTTTTGCCCTCTGCTTTGTCATTACCCCTTACATATCCGTGTCAGTTTGTAACCAAATACGTCACCGTTGGTTGGATGACCAGGAAAATCCCATTTGGGACTTGCCCCCGGGAGCATAGCAGAATCCCCCGGGTGGGCCCCCGACCAACACGGGGTACAGCCGGGGGCCCCCACACAGTACGGGGGCCCCACGCTATCTATTAAAAATACTGCCTCTTGCCAGCACTGCTGTAGAAGGGGGCTCGCTGATGGGGAGGGCCCCGGGGGTGCGCTTTCCCCGGCCTCATACATTCTCCTTTCTTACATTCCTGCGCCGCGGGAATGGCCGGAGTCCGCTCCCCCTGCGGGGGCGGGACAGTTCGAATCTGTAAGCCCCGCACAAGAGGCTCCCCCTTTAAGCCCCGCCCTTGTTCAAATTGTCCCCCCCCCAGCAAGGGGGAAGAGAGACAGGGGCTCCGCTGCTCCTTTCCCAAGAGAAACCATTTAAGTAAAAAGGGGGAAATGCAGTCTAAGGGGGGCAGGACAGGGGGCATTTACAGTCTAAAAAAGGGGCAGTCTAAAGGGAAGTGACAGAGGGGCATTTTTACAGTCAAAGGGGCATGACAAGGGGCAGTGACAGTCAAGGGGGGCAGTCAAAGGGGCAGTGACAGTCAAGAGGGGCAGTCTAAAGAGGCAGGGGCAGTCTAAGGGGGGCAGTGAAGCCCAAAAGGGGTGTTTCCCCACACGGAAAAGGAGAGATCCCAGGGGTATTTTTTCGAACGGTATTTGTCCGGTTTGTGTGCGGTGCACCCGGACGTGCGTGTGGTGGGGGTGGGTGGTGGGGGGGGGGTTCCCTTTTCTCCGCAATTAGTCGGAGAAAAGCCCTCCCCCTTCACATTCACAAGCACAGATTCCGTCCGAAAACCGGACGGTAGAATGTGCTTGTAAAATGTTTTGCAGGCGGCCCGCGGGTGGAAATCCCGTTCAGTGGGGACTGCTGCACGGGTTTTCCATAGAGCCCCGTTCTGCTCATTTTCAGCCGGTTTATCAGACGGTCTGCAAAACCGCAAACCATCTGAAAAACCGGCCGAAAACCCGTGTCGTGGGGACATGCCCTAAGAGGGGCAGTCTAAGAGGGGCAGTGGCAGTCTAAGAGGGGCAGTGATAGTCTAAATGGGGCAGTGACAGTCTAAGTGGGGCAGTGACAGTCTAAGTGGGGCAGTCTCAGTCTAAGAGGGGCAGTCTAAAAGGGATAGTGACAGTCTAAGAGGGGCAGTCTCAGTCTAAGAGGGGCAGTGACAGTCTAAGAGGGGCAGTCTAAGAGGGGCAGTGACAGTCTAAGAGGGGCAGTCTAAGAGGGGCAGTGGCAGTCTAAGAGGGGCAGTCTAAGAGGGACAGTAACAGTCTAAGATGGGCAGTCTACGATGGGGAGTCTAATATGGGCAGTGTAAGAGGGGCAGTGTAAGATATATTGTGCGCCTCTGTGAAGCGCAGCGCAAGCCCTCTCTCAGCATGAGCAAGCTCCCACTCTCTTACAGAGCAGTGCCCCCAATATATATGTACATAAATACCTGCCAGAGGGGCCTTTATATATGTATAGGGGTAGTGTATGGTGTATATATAAGTATGGGCCATATATATATATATATATATATATATATATATATATATATATATATATATATATACATGCACACACCTATCTGAGGGGCCTATATATATATGTATCTATGTATAATTTATATATAAGTATACAATTGCTTAACTGAAGGGCCCATATATATACACAGACCTGCCTGATGAGCCCATATATATATATATATATACCTGCCTGAGGGGCCCATATATATATACACCTTGTCCAGTCACTATGTGGTGTGGATATGTGGTCATAGTGTGGTGGTATTCAGTCACTATGTGGTGGTGATATGTGGTCATGGTGTTGTGGTATTATTCAGTCACAGATTAGTGTGATGATGTCATTGCATCGGTCTGTATAAGTTGAAGCGAGATTGGGCGGGGCACCGTAAAGGTGGCGGAGACAAGGAGACACATTGAACTCCTCTGGTGGGCCCTAGGCACCCCAGTCCGAAACTGCATATATAGGTCCACTGCAACAAGTGCAGGAAGAAACAGTATGTCATAATGCTATATCCCCCTGACAAGAAAAACAAATCAACATTATTCTATTGCTGTGAAGTTATTAGATGGATAATTGCAGCAAGTTAGTGATTGAAGTACATTTACATATATCAATTGCTTTAATGTATTCATATCTAAGTGATCAACCACGATTGCTTCATCTAAATACATTAAAAACTTTGTTAGCGGCATTCATTAAAGGGGTTGTCCCGCTACAAGGATTGCTTTTATGTTAAAGATCTTGCAAAAGCAAGTCACTTTGCAATATATGTCCATTAACAATGTCCTACCTATTCTGAGATATCCCCTCTTGTATGGACTGCATCAGCTCCTCAGGTCGGTATAGCTGCAGACCTGTTTGATCTATCCTGATAGGCAGCCAGCACTGGTTGCTATAGCTACAGACCTGGCTTCTACTGCAGCCTAGTGGAAGCCAGTAAACATACCCCTGAATTCAAAGTGAAACCAAGAAAACAGGACTGAGGTGAGATAAATCAGTGTAGCGAGACAACCCCTTTAATGTCATTCATCTGGCATTTACAATACATAGGATGCTGCAACCATATGTACGTTAATTATACTGGTGAGAACATTATTTGTTCAGGTGATATAAGACATATTTACCATATCACATTTTTAGGGTCAGACACAAGGTGTCATAATCATACTTGTCCTTCAGTTTTCCTTGATACAGAGCATTATCACAGTGCTATTGAATATATGAGTCAGCCATTACACTGTACTTACCCACACAAGTTCCATTTACAAGGATAAATCCTATATTGCAGGAGCATTCGTAGCTGCCATTTGTATTTGTACAGGTCGCATATTCTCCACAAATGGAGGCAAATTCTAAACACTCATCAATATCTGCAAAATGGTATCAAGCAAATGTCATTCCAGTTAGATATAATGAATGTATTTTAGAAGCTTGTGGCAGGTGTGGGATAAGTAATAATCATGTAAAATGTAGTACTGAGCGCTCAGCACTCCATACTTGTGCAGGCATGGACAGTATTACATGAAGTGAGGAAGATACTATTACTTTCACAGATATACTCACCTGTACAAACTATCCCATCACCAGTGTAACCTTCCCTGCATGTACAGTTATAGGAGCCTTCAGTGTTGATACAGGTCGCCCACAAACTGCAGTTATTTGTGGTTGAACACTCGTCAATGTCTGTGCAGTTTTCCCCAGCATAGCCTTGCTGACATTTACATAGGTATGATCCGGGTGTGTTAACACAGTCTGAATGCAGAGGGCAGAAGGTAGAATTGTCCAGGCATTCGTCTATATCTGCAGTATAGAGTAGAAAAGCATGATAAGTAAACACCAGAATAACTACCGTATACAGCTTTTTTTTCAGTAAAAATAAGGCTCGATGGTAGTTAATAACATAATATAATTCTAAGTTAACTTTAATATAGTAATATTTCTTGGAATCAAAATGTTTTTTAAATGGTTGCCTACTTTTTATTTATTTATGGGAAATATTCATTAGAACTGAAATTTGCTGAGACAAAGCAACTAATATGCGGATGTTTGAAATATTCATGCATAATTTATACATGGACATATATAGAAATAAAATATTGTCAGTAGTGCTTCCCTTTTGAGTAACATTTTAGAGCACGTATTACTTTGATTACTTTTTATTCCATATTTTTGGAAGGGAAATTGACTAAAAAAACCTACCATATCCTACATCCCTGATTGCAGCACAATGATGGGGATTTCTTCACCCTGAGGATTGTTAGGTCTGATGGAGTCTTCAATGAACATACCACTTTATGAAAAAACAAGCACCGCTCATAAAAATGTATACAAAAGTGGTGTGCAAGCCTCCAGAGACAGACCCCAAATCCTCCACAATGATGCAAAAAATAGAAAAAAGAGGCAGCACCACAAAAATTCAAAAAACATGTGAATATAGTCACCATGTCTAAACAAATGGCTACATTTCAGCCCTTCCATGGAGCCATTTTTTCGCTTTGTAAAGACATGGGTGATTAAATTCACATGTTTTTTGAATTTTGATGGTGCTGCCTCTTTTTTCTATTTTTTGCATCATTGTGGAGGATTTGGGGTCTGACTCCGGAGGCTTGCACACCACTTTTGTATACATTTTTATGAGCGGTGCTGTCTCTTTTATTAGTATATGGACTTGTTTTTTCATAAAGTGGTATGTTCATTTGTATTCCTTTCTGTACTACAGAATTTAGGAAAGGTGGAACAGTGTAGATAACTATAATTACCTTAAGCAATTCCTGTTATTTTGTTGCGGCCAGTCTTATATTGCCTGGTTTCGAGTCTCCTTCCACTCAGGAAGTGTTTTTTCCTGCCCCCAAGTTTTCCTTCTGTGTCAGTATTCCCAGTGTTCTAATATACATGCATTGCCAATTTTGACACATTTTTTTGGGTTTAAACACTTTCAACTTTGTATTTTAATAATATTATGAGGACAGGCTTATCCCTATGTTTATAATATCCTTAGCAGCCCCTTTCTTCCTTTTTCTCTCTAACCCTGGTCCTGATGACTATATAAGTGAGGCTTAGCCTCTCCCCCTTTTGATTACTGTTGTTCATGCAGTCAAGCATGCTACTGCTTCATCTAGTGGCCAGTTTCTATACTGCAAGTGTAAGTTAAAAATCTTGACATCAAGAGTTAAAGCTTGTCAGTAAGTAATGTAAACAAGCTCCCATCTTACAGATGAGAAACAGAGCAAGGAGTGTCATCACCATCCCAGGCAAAAAAGTGAGTTTAAGACCTAAACAGTTTTCATACATGTGGCCCAAAGTGTTGCTCAGGTTCTTCTCTGACTTTAGATCAAAGGTACCATCTTAATCTTATATAAACCAGTCTTCTGGTATTCAATGTGAAAGACAGCTCTAAAACAGAAACCTTAGAGTCCGCTGGATGTGGGTAAATGCCTCAACATCTACCTGGAAAGAACCTCCTTCTTCAAAAAGGTGGAGACTTTTACTGGTTCCAAAAAAGGCTCTAAAGCTTCCAAACCAACTATTTTCAGATCGATAAGGGACACTATCTCCTATGCCTATGAGGCCGAATGCTTGGAGTCTCCTCTGTTCCCAAGGGCTCATAGTACCAGAGCACAGCCCACCTCTGTAGCCGAAAGAGCCCTGGTCTCAGTTGACCAATTCTTTAGAGCAGCATCTTGGACCTGGTCCAATATCTTTATAAGTAGTACAGGACTCCTGATCGATTCCCCAAAGGAGATGTTGTCTGAAGATCTATCTTAAAGGGGACCTATCGCCACTGATGGAACCATTTTGAATACAGCTGATGGGAGCAGCCATCTTGTGTTTGGCAGTTTAACAGGCTGTGACCATACAGGCCACACCCTCTGATTCCAGGCTTGTATGTGCCAGTTTTTTCCAGGCTTGTGTGCACTGCGTCCTAAAATATGTTCACACATCTTATTTGAACGCGGTTTTCAGAGCATTTCCTCGCCCAAAACAGCCTCCAAAACGCCCCCAGTTCATTTAATTGATTCCTATGTAAAACACCATTGTAGTTCACACACAATGAGGTTTTTACGTGCTTCTTTGGAAGTGTCATGTCATTTTTTGGGAAACGGGTTTTGGGCACGTTTTAAGTGCGTTTTAAAACGCATTTTTGGGCGCATTTGGGCGCTATTAATTTGTATGGATGAAAACCTCGTTGAAAACCTTGCCCAAAGCCTTGTAACAAAACATGCAGAGAAACGCCTCTAAAACCTCTTCTAAAAAAATTGTTTCATATGAGGTTTTTGATGCTTTTTTTGGGGGAGTGGAACGCTCTGAAAAACTGCTTCGAAAACAGCGTCCAAATAACCTGTGTGTAACATACCCAAAGTGTGGGAGCCTCCTATCAGAAGCAAGGATCAGTGGCCCCCACAGTACAAACAAATTATAGTGCACCCAATGGGCCACAGAAGCAGCTTAGTGCTGGCCCTCTTCAGCTGAGCATTGTGATGCACAGCTGATCATTACATCAGTGAACTTGGTCATAACTAAGTTTCGTGATGCATGGTTAGGCTAACTCTGTGCAAGGTTTCAAAAGTTATTTGTATCAAGTATGTATTGGTGTTGTATGTAAGTATTATGTATGGAAAAAATAGATATATATATATATATATATATATATAAAATATATATAAAAATTGCTCACACCATGTATTATACAGTGTAATTTAAATTTTTTGTCACCATTTCGGGGTACATGTTAAATTTTTATCACTTCAATTACATTTATTGGGTGGCAAGATAAAAAAAGATAGCAATGCCCTTCTTGGCATACAGTGCAAATTAAATATTGACTGTGTCCTGTGAGTTGATACATTTACAATGATATATCATTCATATAATTTTTTTTTGGTTTTACTGTTATCACATAACTTTAAAAAACACAATTTTTTTTTTTGCCAATTTTGAGAGCCTTATCTTTTTATTTTTAATGTAAATTAAGATGTTTGGGAAACTTTTTTTTTTGGGATGAGGTGTAGTTTGTTAGTACCATTTGGGGAAAATACAGCTTTTTATTTTGTTTTTTTGGGTCAGAATGAAAGAATACAGCAATTATGGCTGTTTTACTACGTTGAAACAGAAAAATAGAGATATTCGCTCCTAAATATTGAAAACATATAATGTGATTTGGTTTTTTACTGCTTTTGTCATGGAGCTATGTTGGGGCTTATTTTTCAGGGGATAAGTCCAAATTTCATTGGAATAATTTATGTATATTGGGTTTTTTTGACCCATTGTTTTATTCAATTTCTTGAAAAGATGACCTCAGGTTCTACACGGGAATGCAGCAAATTAAGAGGGCTAAGTAGAATATAAGAGCAGCAAACAGTAATGCTGGTACTATCCAGTAAATGAAGGGTTTTTTTAGTTTAGAGAAAAAATTGGCTTTAGGGGTAAAATAATAAATATGTATAAATATATCCGGTTGACAATATAGAGATTTTTCTAAAAGATCTATTTATACCCAGGCTTGTATCCAGAACAATGGAGAAAGAAGCTTTCAAACATAAACATAGAAATGGATTCTTTTACTGAAAGAGCAGTGAGACTGTGCAACTCTCCGCCAGAGGAATTTGTCATGGGAATTCAGTAAGAGTTCAAAAAGGGTCTGAATAAATTTCTATGATGTAATAATATAACAAGTTTATAAGGTGACCAGGATTCTGGAGAAGGGTCTGGATGCATTTCTAGATGTAATAATATAACAGGTTATAATGACCGGGATTCTAGAGAAGGGAGGATACATTTCTAAGATGTAATAATATAACAAGTTATAGTGACCAGGATTCTGGAGAAGGTCTGGATGCATTTCTAGATGTAATAATATAACAGTATAATGACCAGGATTCTGGAGAAGGGTCGGGATACATTTCTAAAACTAATAATAGAACAAGTTATAGTGACAAGGATTCTGGGGAAGGGTCACTAAACCAGGGAATTTTTCTGATACCCAGATTGGAGTCGGGAAGGAATTTTTTCCTAAAACAAGGATAATTGGTTTTCTACCTCATACGTGGTTTGCCTTCCTATGGAATCAACACTACTGGATGGACATCTGTCTTTTCTCAGTCTACAATTTTATGCAACTATAAGTGCCAGCATGCCTATACGATGTGTCCTATTGAAATAATATTTATAGCGCATCTACTACTGCCCCTCTGTACAGCTGAAGAGGAGGTATATGAAAATTCCCTTTATAGGAGCATACACTGCACATACATATCATTTACATTCCAACAAATTTTGACAGTAACTTTATTACAGACACATGAACAAATTTATATACATGGGCAACGCACATCTACCATGTAATAGAAGCATACAAATAAAAAAAAAGCATGTCTCCAAGGTATACATGCTCATTACCCAAAGGCATAAACACACACAGAAACTCGGCAGATAACTCCATATATACATATGCACACATAGGGTATGTTCACACGGCTTAATTAAGCCGGGTGTTTGGGAGTCGCGCTGATACGTGCGTACTCCCGTCACGTGGGGGAAGGCAGCCCCCCCGGTCCCATAGACATCTCAATTATCTCCCAGGGTGTACAATATGATCGTATTGTACACCCGGAGAGAGGAGGTGTAATCCATAGTTCTCTATGAGAACGGTCAATTACCGTAATGATTGGGGCACATTTCGCCACGTATTTGGAGCGTACTGCGTTCTAATACGAGCGAAATGTGCCCCAAAATAAGCCGTGTGAACATAGCCATACACACAGTTTTGCACATGTATACACTAATAACATAATTTAACATATATAGTATATAGATGTTTTATGTAATACTAATAATGTAGCTATATATAAATTTTATACCCCTACACAATTTTACCATATATATATAAAATATATATATATAATATATATATATATATATATACACAAATTATATGAATTAAAATCACATTAGTTTGTGTATTTCTAACAATATAGGCTATAACCTTTCCAAGGGTGTTGAGGCACAATCTGGCCCAAGGGACACCTATGGAAGGGAAAAAGGAAGAACCTGGCAATAATAAATAAAATAAATAATAATAATAATAATAAATAAATAGTAAAGGGCATTTAACTTCTTTCTTCTTGGAACCAAGGGGCTGGCACGGGTTTGTAGCATAATAGGGGCCAATGCCGAGCCCCCTGTTCATTGCTGTCAAGCGTTTAAAAGTTTAAATTCTTTTGCACACAAGGTCCCCGTTTTCTGCTGTTTGTATCTAATTTACAAACAGAGGTCAGCAGAGTGTGTGCTCTAAAGCTGACTTCTGGGGGTTTTTAAGAGCTCACAGAAATTTGGATCGTTCAGGGCAGCAGTGTTATGCTTAGCTGCAAGCCCCCTGTGACAACTAACGCTGCTGCCCGACTTCTCCATCTACATTATAGTTCTGTGTAGCCCCTGGTACACAGATCAACTGTGCGTGCTGAACATCGCTGAGGGAAGACAATGTGCAGCGCTGCTCTCCCTGATCTGTGGAGCGTGCTTTATCTGTAATCGCAGCATAACACACACTCCCATGATGCATAGCAACGTGACATCATCAAAGCAGAGGATGCCGGACGTTATCTGTGAGAGCCTGGTGCCGACTTCGAGCTGAAGTTGGCTCATTAGCATATGTATCACATGACCCAAAGAGGCGTTTTTCTCAGGGTGGGTGGCACTTTGTCAATGACTTATATTTTAAAAAACGTATTTTTTTATATTTGCTTTTAAAATCAGTTGTGAAAAAAAAAAAGTGATAGGTACTCTTTAAGATCTTTACAGTAGGTCCCTCCCTAGGGGATCTTCTTGCTAAGGGAAGTTTACAATTTAGAATATTAATCTGTTTTCTCTTAATACAGTCAGCAACACAAGGTTCCCTCCCTACCTAGACAGTCTGTATTAACAAAATAATGCAAGGGACGGAGTCTGGGGTGTGTGCTATAGAGTAGCACATCTGTCCTATCAGTCCACAGAGTGGAGATTTCTCTATCATTATACTTCTGATAAGACTAAGAGAAAAATGATTTACATTCTAAATTGAAAGCTTTGGGCATTGGGATTTTATATTTTTTTTACAGTATTAACTATGTGGGATAAAGAAAGTTAGATCTGACTACTGATACTGCAATTTCAAATACATTCAACTTTGTTGTTTATTTTTTATATGTTAAATGGAAAAAAGTTTTTTAATTATTAATATTTTTTTATAAAACCTTTTTTTAACTTTAGTCTTTAGTTTCACTAGAAGCAGCACCTTTGAGTCACAATTTAATTAATATGTCTAAACAATTGTAACTAAATTGATATAATTGTTTTTACATGTTTAATTTATTGTGTTGACATAATGAACAATGTTTGTTCGTGGGAAGGTGGGTTGAGAATCATAAATCTTTTGCACTAGGTCCACCAAAGTGACAAAAGTGCCCTGTTCGCAGTGGCGTAACAAGAGTTTTTTCTGCACAAGGCACAGGCTTGATGGCCGTTTATTTAAGGCTACACCTCTTTTTTACAGTCTCCTCCTAAAACCATGAATCATAACTGGCACTTAAAAAATCATGTTTTTATTTTATGATATTCTAATAGCTAGAACTTAGTTACTTTTTCATCAATGAAGCTATGTAAACTTTGTATCCAGGGGGTACGTTGACGTTTTCATTGGTACCATGCTGATGTACATTACAGTTTTTTATCACTTTTGATTCTGTATTTTGTGGAAAAAAGGCAATTCTAACATGTTTTTTATGTTTTTTTTGTGGCATTTATCCCTTGGTTTAAATAACATTCTATAAAGCAAAGCATTATGGATGCGGCAAAAAATGTTTTTTTAATGGGGAATTGGGGTATTGTGTTTATATTTATAGTTTTTTGGTCTAAACCTTTTTCATCTAATTGCTTTTTTATTTTGTTATTGTCCAAATATTGGACTCGACCTTTTGATTGTTTGTATAATACATAGCATTACACTACTGTATTGCTATGTGTTATAAGTTACTGTTCTTGTGACACGAGCCTGTTAGACTCATTATAGGCTTCTATACTTGGCAGACCCAGAGGCCATGATTTGGGCTCTGGCTGCCATGGCAACCATGAGATCACATTGCAGGGCTGCCAAATGGAGAGAGATGTCCCTCCCTCTGTTAACCATCTAGATGCCATGAATGTTACTGACTGCAGCCAATACAGGATTAAATGGCATGGAGCGGAACAAGCTCCATTCCTGACCGCTGCAGCGGAAGTGTGACTATATATTACAGCCAACGCTGTGGATAGTGTGGGAATAACCTCTGAGACTGCACCATCCAGGCCCTGTACATATATGATGTTTGCTAGACCTGCCATTCTTCTAGTGGTCCAGAAGAGTTGGCAAGTGTGGAGACTGGGGTGAACTGCCTAACCCGTTGCCATGCCAATGTCTGTATGGATTTTGATTTTATGGCAGGATATACAGTCACAGTTTTTAGTGTGTAGACAGGTAAGAAGGCTTCACATTTTAAGTCCCAATAGGGAATTTTAATAACATGGCAGCATTTTGTATTTGTCTCATTAAATCTTACCTGAACAGTCTACTCCAGTAAATCCGGTCAGACAGGAACAAATAAAGGATCCATTGGTATTTATACAGATCGATTCACTGGGACAGTTAGCCATGTTATTAGCGCATTCGTTGATATCTGTTGGTGATATAATTATAAAATCAGTGAACTTGTAGTAGTATATATAGTATATATAGAATACAATAAAATAGAAAAGAACAGAATATTTGATAAATACATAGATAGAAAAAACTGCAATATTTCTATGTTATGTCTATCATTGTAAAACTGGCAGTGCCAAATAAGCGCACAAAGGTGGCAGAACTAGAGGCCCCTAGACCCCAGCTGCCATTGAAACCATAACATCATTGTTACCTGCTTAGATACTATAGTCGCTATTGATCACAGTTTCTGAGTGGTTAAATGGCTGGCTGTAACGGATGTTGGTAGAGGATCCGCTGGACCACCGCAAGCGATGTTGTAAGCCGTACCAGGGGGCGGAATCTAAGTAGTACCCGGTTTTCTCCTGTGCCCGCAGGAAAGCGGGATGGACTTGCTGCGGTGGAGAACTACCAGGTCGCCCCACTGGCATGACTTGCTTGCAGTGGCAGCCAAGGCAGTGCGTGGTACAAAATCGTGAGACGTAGGCGAAGTCGGGGACAGGCAAAGGTTCGTGGTCGAGAAACAGGAGCGTAAAGGTTCGGTACACGGAAGACAGGCTACGAGGCAGAAGGCGCTTTCTCTAAAGGCAGTAAGGCACTAAAGATCCGGTAAAGGTGAACTGGAAGGAAGGGGGTTAAATAGGGTCACCTGCCAGCCTTTACCAATAATGGGCGTACTGGCCCTTTAAATCCCCGAGAGCCGGCGCACGCCTAAGGCGCGGGCATGCGCATACAGGCCGGCCAGGAGGATGAGAGGAAGCGGGAGCGGGGTCAGGTAAGGAGGGGGCCGGGACCCGAGCCGTGGAACTGGCAGTAGCCGCCGGGATCCGATGGGCGGCAGCACGAGTGCGCCCGCAGCCTGGGCGAGGGGTTGCGGGACCACTCGTGACACTGGCAACAGGTTACCTAGGCTGTGACAGTGGGACATTGGCTGTTAGTTACAGCTGGCTGTTATGGTGCAAGCACAGCGCATATGCCTACATCACCTTAAATTTACATTTGGTGTCACCAAGGGATTTATGGAGGTGACTGTCTATCCATATTCACTTTTCCATCAGGATCCCTTCCTGCAGTCAGCCCACACCATTCAGACTTATGCAGTCCATCTGATGGTTATGGAAGTTGAATAAGGCTCTATTGGGTTTATGCCTAATTTACAATAAATGTCTCTTTAAGGAGTCCAGAATATCATGGTATCAAGCCCTTATGAAAGAAATGGATCCTGAGTCTCTATACTAAGACAAGCTCTACAGAGTGCCACACAACTCAACACCCACTGTGCCTCCTTATATAATGATGCCACAAGAAGTGCCCCCTGAAATAAATAATAATCTGTATGACATCTGATGAAATTATTTTCATTATATACTCTTTCCTCTGAAACTGATTAGATTAAACATTTTATCTTCAAGAATGAATAATATTACATGCATTATCCCATGAAATAATTATATTACACAATATAACTCCTAAAATTAATCATATACACTATACCCCCTAAAATTAATTGTAATGCAGAGTGTGAAATTAATTATATTATACACTGTATCCCTGAACTAAATTATCTTACACACTATATCCCTAAAATGAATTAGAATATGCACCCTGTTCCCACAGAAATTAATTATATGTTGACCTGTCCCCTCCTAAAATTAATTGTACTATTCACCTGCAATGAATTATATTCCACACTGCACCCCTGAAATCAAGCATACTACATACTGTGCTAAAACATGAAGCTTTAGATAACACACCAGACCCCATTAAAATTGATTATATTACACTGTTTCTTGAAATTAGTTATATTACACACTATGCCCCCTGAAAATAATTATTTTAGACACTGTACCCCGAAATTAATTATATTGAACACTGTAACCTTTGAAGTTCATTATATGCATATAGAAAAAACAGACGCTCTCCTAGTGTAGTTTGTGAGCAACAATTGTGAACAAATGTCATCCATTAGTATTATACTAACATGATGGTGTTGTGCAAGCAAGGAGCAATACTTGGCACACAATGTTTTTGGGTAACACTGAAACGGTCCGCAGCCACTTCTTTGCTCACCTTCGCTGCACAATTGAGAAGTGAGACGAAAATATGCTAAGGCTATGTCTTCACAGCCGAATGTTAAAATGCCGTCCAAAATCCGACAGCATTTTAACATCGCTTGACCACAGTTTTGGCGCTGATTTGCACTAAAAAACGCAGTTGGTTTTCGGATTTGCCATTGGACCCGTACATTGAATATACGGGAATCCGACAGCAATCCTATGGAAGATCTAACAGGTTATTAAGACCGACTGTAAAAAATCTGTGCTGTATAGACTACAGCACAGATTCAAAATACTGAATCTGCCAAAAATCCAACCAAAAACCAGTGCTGTGTAGACATAGCCTAATGCTGTGCTATCAAGTTTCAGGTCAGATATTTTAGCCTTAAAGGGGTTTTATCATTTGAAGCTTTCGCAGACTTCAGCAAAATCTATCAGTTTCCTTTTCAAATACAGGGGCAAGTATCTTCTCTCAGTAGGTGTGCCTCTCCTGCCAGGAGGCTTGTCTCCCATCACTGAAGAGCTGTGACGTCATCATTCTGTGTGTGCAGGGGAAGAGGGAGGATGTCAGCGTTGCAGACCTCCTGCTTCTGGCTGCAGTTCTCCTGATTCTGGTTCAGAGTTCTCATGCTTCATGGTGGCAGAGTTCTCAGCTCCAGGCTGCACAAGCTCCTTGTAAACAGTTCCTCTGTCTTGGTGTAATTGCTGTTATACACACAGCCTGCACTGTTGAAACAAGAGTGAGAAATGCTCTCTGCCCCCCTCCCTTACCAGCCAGGAGGTAGATCAGACTGTATAAGGCTGTCATATGGGGGGGAGCACAGGGTATAAGACTGTGTTATATGAGGGGAGAGTGAATCTAGCAGTTACTCAGTACATAGAACTATCACTGGAGAGCCATCACATAGGGCTGTCCCAGCTTCTCTCTTACACACACAGCCATCTCAGGCAGCTTGATTCTCACAGCTCAGAGGGGAGTAAGCACAGAGTGTGCAGACAGCCAATCACAGCACAGGGGGCGTGTCAAGGGGTGTTTCCCATCCAGGGGTGTCTCCCAACAGGCTGAATGAAATGTCAGCAAGCCAATCATAGAAAAGGGGGCGTGTCCCGAACAGCTGCAGCAGAAATAGCTGTAGATGTACAGATTAGCTCATATCTACTATACTAAGTGACTTAGGTAAAGCAAACCCATTACAAAAGTGCTTACTATCCCCATCATTAGAGACATGATTTTTGTAGTGAGAAAACTCCTTTAAGTTCTTTTAGTAATCCAAAAATGTAACAATATTGATTAATATTATCAATGTTAATTTTTATTTTGTATTAATCATATATATGTTTAATTTATGTATGATATATTGTTTTAGTTGATAAATTAGCTGTTTGAACATGCTTCTCAGCTGACTGTAGTAACATAAGTATACATTTTTAAACTTTTTAATTTTTTTGTTTGCAGTGATAGAGATTTTTCAAGTTCTACATTGTACATATTGGGCTCCAAACTTGGAATTACATAATTGAGTACTGAAACCAAAAATACATATACACTAGTTATTTTGTAAACTTCCTTTTCAGAATATTTATTCATTAGTTTGTCAATATTAAGTATTTTTCTACCTTTATTTCTAAAAGATGTATTGTTTCTGAATTTAAAACAATACATGAAATCGAAGCTCTGAAAATCAACAAAGAGTGGATACCAAGGGCCTCCTGTATGAAAACTGTCTACGTCTGACTTTTTTTGTTGCCCATAGCAACCAATTAGAGCTCCCCTTTCATTTCATTTAGCGCTCTGCAAAAATGAAAGAGGAGCACTGATTGGTTCTTATGGGCAACAAAGTAAATCTTAGACCTAGACAGTTTTCATACATGTCCCCCCAAGTTTCTTTGATTGTCGCAGTAACAACTGAAAGCTCTATAAAATGATATATTGTGTTACAGTGATTAATGTGTCTAGATTACCAGACTCTTTCATATGCTGAATTAAAGCAATTTGGACTTTTTCTATATTTTTATTTGGAGAGTGAGGTTTTTTAACCAAACATACATTTATCTTTATGTGTTGCACTATGACTTTTTGATTATACATTTGTATCATTATTAGTCAAATGTTAAAATGTTTTTATAATTATTATCTGATATTTTGTTACATATACTAATTTATTGCAGTTTTATGGTTTTATACAATAATGAAGTGATTAAGTGTTCTGTGAACTTTGTCCTTTACAAGACGCCTCTTGCTCGTTGCTCTAGCATGCACTTATCTGTTTAAATTTCACTTTGTATTGTTATATGTTTCATGGATCTGAGAAAGTGAAATATGAACATGTGTAAAACATGAAGTTTCATTAAATTAGTTTTGTTTTATTATTTTAAACAAAAGATTGTTCAAATTGAATTTATTTTAATATTTTTTTCATTATGTAAACTAGCTATTATCTTTGATTCTTAGCACTATTATATGTCCTACTATTATATGTTCTACTACACTATAAGTACTGGTGTTTTCTAAAATTAATAATATGGCATACTGAAACTTCTGAAATAAATTATATTACGTATTATTCCCTTTTGAAATTAGTTTTATTACACTCTATACCAACTAAAATTATATTACATTCTGAGAGAAAAGAGGGAATGCTAAATGGCTAATCAGCTTAAAGAGGACGTATCACCCCCTCAGAAATCTCATGAAGTAACAGAAGACTAAAATACAAACACTTTCTCAAATATGCTTCATTAGGAAAATCAAAGCATTTCATCTGTAATTCAGTTTTTAAAAAAAGCGCTGCCGTTTAAGACAGCTCTGAAGTCAGGCCAAGTCAGCACCTGACAGCTTGATGGATCACTATGTTGACAATTGTGTGAAAGTAACTGTTTCTGAGCTGGGAGAGTCCACTGTGCAGGGGGGCGGGACTGTAAGTCTACATTATGTTTACACCAGCAGTAGTGTAATATAGATGTCTATGTGCTATGGAGGAGGAGGCTGAAGCAACAGGTAAACCCTGTCAAACTATGTCCTCAGTGTGCTGTGCCTGCTGTATTGTATGTGGTGAGAGACTCAGATCGCCCTGTACGAGCAGCTATGCCCTCAGCTCCCATTGCACAATTGGTATCTACCACAGAATGATTCCTTCTAGATAAGGATCTTCTGAGTTACAAAGTGAAAGTAAAACCTGTTCCCCTGTAATACTGAGGTACATTATCTGGATTGCTAGTGACATGTATTTGCGAAAAGTCTTATAACTTCATCTACTATCAATTTTTGTGTGTTTGTGTGGAAGTGATAGGTACTCTTTAAGGACATCATTGTACTCACTAATGTCTGAATATTCAGTTGCATGCGCATCCTATAGGCAAGGTTACAGCTGCAGTAATTTCATGGAAAACAGATCAGTATTCTGCTTCTACCTAAGATGTCCGAAATGCCTTATTTAGCAACCCATTTGGAGGAATCTAGGAGAACAAACCAGAATCCACTGCTTGGTAAATGCATGGTGTTCTAGGACAGTTAGGGGGTAAATGTAAGGATCCTTGGTGGTCAAGTTTAGGAGCTAATGTAAGAATCACTAATTGTCTATGTTAGTGAAGAAGTTATGTAAGGATCACTAGTGGTCTTGTGTAGTGTAGGGTTTAAAGTAAGGATTCTTGTTTTTTAGAGCAGTGAAAGGGTTAATGAAAGGATCACTGGTGGTGTAGGGCAACTAGGGGATTAATGCATGGATTCCTGGTGGAGGGTAGTAGAATGAATAATGGTGCATACCTGGTGGTCTAGAGAAGTGAGGTGGTCATGTGAAGATTCCTGTTTGTAGAAGGGTTAATGCTAAATTCCTGGGGTCCAGTGATGACTTATCCAGGCTCTATCATTGAGCTGGCTATCACTTCTTGTTGTCTCCCAGCTCTGATCTTAGAGATGAATGCTTGGACGTACAGAGTAAAACAGAACCTACTGAAGATGGATGGATAATAACCCTATCTGTGTATCATCCATGTTATCAACAGGTAATCTAATATCTTTTTTTCCATGTATAAAAAGAAATGTGTAAAATAAACTGTAACTTTTATTGCTAAGACTAATGTAAATAATCATAGACTTTTTTGCATAAGTATCCTTACTTAATCACAAGTACTGACAAAATAGATTAGCAGTGTGACAATATTAAAGTGTAATTACAGAATAGTACATTCACAGTAACCAAAGGAGGTAGTCCCTGTATTAAAAGCAGACAAACAGTCTGGATAACAGTTCCCTTGAGAAAGTCAATCTTCAGTGAAACATTTCAGAGGGGCTCTTTGATTTTAATAGAGCAACTTTCTCTTGTGGTTATTGTGAATTTATAATGCAGTTACACTTCACTATTGTCAAAGGACTCTGCAACTGTAACTTTATGGCTGCATAGTTCTCTCTGTGATTGGACAATTAAGCAATGTTATACCCAATAACTGCAGGAACCTTCAGCCTAAGGGTATGTTCACACGGCGTTTTTCAGATCCGTTTTTGGATCCGCTTTTAGGACCCAAAACAGACCCAAAAAACACATCTGACAATCAATGTGCAGTGTGATTTACATTAGTTTCAATGTAAAACACGCATCACCATTCAGACGAGTGATTGCCGATACGCATTTACTTGCGCCTTTTCGATGCGTTTTTTGTATCCTTTAAAGAATTGTCATGTCAATTCTACTTGCGTTTTACGCAAGTGAAATCCCCATAGGAAACAATGGAGTGCGTTTTTGGAGCCTGAAATACAAATCCAAAAACGCAACACACGTTTGGATGCATGTTGGGTATGTTTTGGATGCGCTTTTCGCATCCGCGAAATGCATTGGATTAAAATTTGAATGTCTGTGATTTGAAAGAAAACGCATTGAAAAACGTATCCGATAAATGCATCCAAAAACGCATGCAAAACACATGCAAAACGTATCCAAAAAATGCATTTGCAGATACGTTTTTTGGATGCAGTTTTCAATGCGTTTGCTCAGTCCCCCTTAGTTTCCTGAAAGTTTACATTAGACATGACCAGGAGCTGACAGGGAGCTGATCTGGCCACGCTTGCGTGTTTGCACTTCTTATCTGATGACAGGGAACATGAAGGAGCTTGCAAGGGGCTGGGGAGAAAGTTCAGTGTATGAGTCTGTCTGCTGTATAGAGAATCCACTGTTGTAATGTTATTATTTGAGTAAACTTTTGAGACGCTCCCTGATTCCTCGCTCTCTGCTCCCCCCTCCCTTTCACCCCTGCAGCCATTCATGACTCAGCATGCTTTGTTTATATTCTCCCCTGAGCTGATAAAGAGGTACGGAACTCACTTAGTGGCAAAACCCCTTTAAAAGTAGTGACACAAAATGAAAGGTAAATAAATTGAGTATCGGCAGAATCATATTAACTCACAGAATTAAAAATAGCGTGTCATTTATACCACATGGGGAACTCGGTGAGAAACAAACCCACTATTCCCACAAAAAAATTGCACAATTGCGTTTTTTCCTAGTTCCACAGAAACATTTTTGGGGCATTTCAAAACGTTATATATTGATTTCAATAGTACCAATAAATATACAACTTGTCCTGTTAAAAACAAGCCCTCATGAAGTAAAAAAAAAGTTATGGCTCTTGGAGGGCAGAGATTTAAAAAAAAATAAAAAAAATACGAAAATAGTCACATCTTTAAGGCGTTAAATATCATGTGTATATTCCATCCTTCAAATATCTTTTTCATAAATCGGTTCAAATACTTTATAAACATAGCAATATATGGAATTTGATATAACAGAAATATTACATGGAGAGAGAATTTCTGAAGTATAAGTTGTTTCCACAGGCCTTACCAACGCAGAGTAGGAATGGATCTCCCTCATATCCAGGTGCACATTCACAGGTATAATTGCCAGGACTGTTTATACAGTTGCTGTTGTTAGCACAAAGGTTGCTACCATCGTTACACTCATCAATATCTGAAGAAAAGCAGACAATATTTTTATAGTATCCTAAAGGGCAGAGTTTCCAGAAATGTAATTTGTGTTATATAAGTAACATCCTTTGTTTCAACTAAACTGCTTTTACCACTGATATAAAACAATATGTAAGTGACAGAATGGAGTACAATGCATTACCGACACACAGAGAGCTGTTGTTTTCATCTATATCATAGCCTTCATAGCAGCTGCAGTTGAATCCTTCCAGGGTATTATCACAGATTTGCTGACAAGTTGAGATATTAAGTGCACATTCATTGATATCTGGGAATAAATCATAGTGTTTAGTTACACTAAAGAAGGGAGAAGTACGAATATCTCAATTTTAACAGAGATGAGGATTCCATAATCATCTTAACATGACTCTACTGTACTATGGTTATTTACAGACAACTATAACAAAGCACATTGCAATGTTACATTGTAATATTATCACATACCTATAATACACATTATGTTATAATGTCCTAAGTAATCCTGCCAATGTGTTTTAAAGGGGTTGTCTCACTACAAGGATTGCTTTTTATGTTACAGATATTTCAAAAACAAGTCACTTTGCAATATATGTCCATTAACAATATCCTACCTATTCCTAGATACCCCCTCTTGTATGGGCTGCATCAGCTTCTGAGGTCGCTATAGCTACAGACCTGTTTGATCTCTCCTGATAGGCTGTCAGTGCTGGTCGCCATAGCTACAGACCTGTTGAACTTTTCCTGATAGGCTGCCAGTGCTGATCACTATAGCTGCAGACCTTGTGTCCTCAGCAGCTCATCACTGCAGGCCAGTAGAAGCCAGTAAAAGCACCCCTGAATTCAAAACTGAGAAAACAGGACTGAGGTAAGATGAATCAATGTAGTGAGACAACCCCTTTAATGTGTTTTAAAAGTTTTTACTCTATGACAAGTGGCACTCCCAGCACAGTGGTGCCCCCAGTCACCTGGTTGTGCGGGAAATAGCAGTTGGCCTCATTCACTTAAACACAGTAAAGGAGCCACAGTGTTATACCAATGCTGTAGCCTCTTCATTATCAGGATCATTGGAAATACCAGAGGTTGGATACCCATTGATCATAAGGTGATGGCATATCATATCATAATAATTTAAGATAAGTAAAGTAAATCCTGTCAAAAGTTTACATCCTATTAGTAATAGAGAAGGGAGCATAAACAATTTCTCATTCTGATGAAGTCTGAATGTTCAGAATTATATCTTCAAACATGAAAAAAAAAAATCTGTATGGAGGAGCCAGATATAGCTTTTACTCACCTATACAAGTTAATCCATCTCCAGTTAGATGAGGAGGACATGGGCCACAGGTGAATCCTTCCTCAGGTGCTTCTAAATCTACGCATGTATCACTATCAAAACATTTAATTTCTGCACAAGCATTAAAATTCTTCTCACAGAACATTCCAGCCCATGCAGCAGAACAGTTACATCCGGCTACCTGTAAAGCAAGATGGATGATGCCACTTACGGTTTGTAAAATGTACATTTAAGTAACTATGTGCTTCATTGCTGTGAAATCTAATTTAATTATTATTCAGTATGGCTGACTTACCTGGAAGGTTGTGGTCTCGTTCCCTAGGCTGGTGGCACTGTCATACAGACAGCTGCCATTGTTGGTACAGTTGCAGAGCACCAGAGTTAGGATCACTTCAGTAATGACTTTAGAATCATTGGCTGCTATAGTGACTGTAAAAGGTGTTGAACTGGTGGGATACCACACCAACAACCCATTAGCTGCACAGAAGAAAGGAATAAGAGCAGAGAATAAAGCATATTTACAGGAATACAAATTATTTATTATATGCGACATGAGCAAGATATGTTTAATATGTCACTGTTTAATATGTCATAGCTTCATAGCAAAATTATAAGCTTAAAGGGAACCTGGAACTTTGAAAACGCTATCTGATCTGATAGCAGCATGTTATACAGCAGGAAGATCCGAGCTGATCGATATATTGTGTGGAAAGATTCAACAGAACTTGTATTTACGTATAAGTATTTATACTTATTTAAATCTCAGTTTATTCAGTGTTAAAGAGTCCAGTAGGTGAAGTTATCAGTGATTGACAGCCATCTCTGGATACAAATTCATTCAAGAAAGGACATTAATCACCGATAACACCGCCTACTGCACTCCTTAAAGGGGTTTTGCCATGATCTAATGTTGACATGGGATCCTCAAAAATGGGTATTTAATCACTTTTCTAAATATAGGTCATTAAAAAAAGTGAATCATGTGAGAGCTACAGCCTGACTAAGATGCCCTTGGTTTCCTGACAGTTTACATTAGATACAACCAGGAGGTGACAGGAGCTGATCTGGCCACGCTTGCGTGTTTGCACTTCTTATCTGACGGCAGGGAACATGAATGAGCTTTGAAGGGGCTGGGGAGAAAGATCTTGTATCTTTTGTATAGAGAATCCACTTTTTGTAATGTAATTATCTTAGTAAACATGCAGACGTTCCCTCGCTTTATACGGGACTGGGGAGAAAGATGCTTTGTCTTTTGTATTACTGGTTGTAATGCAATTATCTTAGTAGACCTGCAGACGCTCCCTGCAACACTGCTTAGCCCCCTCCCTCTCCCCTGCAGCTGGAATGAAAGACGCTGCCTGCTGAGCTTATCTTCTCCCCTGAGCACAGAAGAGGGAGAAATAAAGCCTATAGCTTGTGCACAATACAGTTCTCCTCTGTGGATTAGCAAAACAATGTTTGCTCAAATACAGAGACTGAGTATCAGGAACGTGCATGGGAGGTGGAGTGATGACATCAAAGAGGAGGTTCTTGTTTTTTTAAACCAAGAAACACAACGCCCCTTTTTTGAAGCCTCAAGAGGGGGGGTATCAGCCTGTTAGGTGAGGAAATCACTTCTTGGCAAAACCCCTTTAATCTAGAAGAAGCAGGAATTAAAATTAGTAAAATACAAGTTCTACTGAATCTTACCCAACAGAACTGTGAATCAATCTGCTCAGCTCCTACTGCTCTATAATATGCTACCAGCAGATCAGATATCATGTGACAGGTTCCCTTTAACTATAAACTTTTATGGTCCATATGACAATAAAATGTGCAACTCAAAGACACAACCATCAGGATTACTTGGTATATCCACCTGTTATATTGATGTCAGGGGAATCTGTCTCCAGGGAGAAGGTCACTGTGTCGTTGTTATCATCAGTCGCTGTGTACTGTACAGTTACTGGCACATGAAGCTTAGTGCTGATGGTGTTGGGTCCAGTAACATTTGGAGGAAAGTTATCTGTAGAGAGAAGTTGTACCACTTATAAACTCAATGTATAGATTTATATGTAAAAAGACTTGATAAGAATATTCAGATGAAATCACTGTTTTAACATTTTAGTGCTGAATTTTCCTAGAATTAAACCCAAAACGCATACTCCCTAATAGATTGTAAGCTCTCACGAGCAGGGCCCTCACACCTTGTGTCTCATTTGTAAGTACTTTTACTGTGTAATGACTGTATGTTTACCCTTGAATTTGTAAAGTGCTGCGGAATATGTTGGCGCTATAGAAATTAAGATTATTATTATTATTATTATTATTATTATTATTAATTAATGCAAAAGTTTGACAAGCCATAGAAGAGAGTAAAGAATATTTCTTACTCATTGTGCTGCTTTGCTCATTGGCTGAGACAACACTGTTAAGTGTAGCTACTCCTAAAGCATCATTCCCAGTACTCAGGATGTCAAATATACACTCATTATTTCCTTGACAGGTTTGATTTGCATTCTTGATGGTTTCACTGTCTGTGGTCAAGAGCAGCTCATCGTAAAACTTTGGCACAAATGTGTTATTGTTGTAGGTGTCCCAGGACTCCCCAGTTGGTTCATTGTAGATGAAGATGCTGTCCAAGGGGGTCGTTTTCCCTGTGATGCAAAATAATTTGTGAATAAAGACTGTACAATTTCCGATTATAATGCTATTATCTCTTGACAAATTAAACTGTCTAATATATAGTTGCTTACAGTACTTTGTTCATAGAAAGCCATATAAAAAAAATGTGCACTGCACAGTACATATTTGTTTGTGGAATGTCTGTCTTGAAAGTTTAGTCAACTATATTTTTCAGTAGAAAGGGGTATTTGCGGGGCATACTTCAGGGCATAATTGTGCTGCAATGCGCCCAAAGTACACCATGCAAATATGCTAAAATCATAGCACTCATTGAATGCTATGATTTCACAGTGTATTCCCCGGCACAAACTGTGCCCCCATAAAAAGTAGTTACATGGCCACGTCTCTCCTGCGCTTACATGTCAAAGAAAGTTTAGCTGAACGAGGGTCAGGCTGGAGCACTGTTGGAAGTAAGTGCTGGCCAGCGCGTAATACCAACAGCAGGCGTATGGTGGCACGCACATCTACGTGCCACTATACGACGTTTTACCCCGACCAAATTAGGGAAAAGGTGTATGCTGGTGCATACCCCTGAAGGTATGCCAAAAGGACACACTTGACAAATCACATTAAAATCGCCATATGAATTGGAAGCATTCCCCTAGCTTTTGCCAAATGCTGAGAAAAAACACTGTGGGCTTCATGAAAACTGTCTAGTACTTTCTTTGTTGCCCATAGCAACCAATCAGAGCTCCCCTTTCATTTTATATAGTGCTCTTAAAAAATGTAAGGAGCGCTCTAAATAGTTGTTATGGGCAACAAAGATCTTACACCAAGACAGTTTTCATACATGTCCTCCTATGTGCCTTAGTTAAAGAATTAATATAAAATATGTTTATATAAATTAGGTCTTATTGAAATGAATGGAGCGCAAGTGCACTTGGAAGTCCCTTTGAAATTAATGGAGAGTGGCTGCGCAAGGCCGCTTTTCTGGGGTTGAATCTGGGTGGTACCCAGTTTTTGTCTCCGCCTTCCAAGATATGGCAGGGCATATTGTAGTAACACTCCATACTGCAGAAAAGTCCAGTATCAGGTTGGGAACCACACCCCAGCTGATTTGACCCTCCAGGCTTCAATAGGCCAACAAACCCTGATTGGAAGCTAGTACTGTTGGAGTTGTCAACCCACTCAGCTTTTGCAAGCAGGTATGCTAAATATCAAACTAGTGCCAGTTTCCTAATGTTGCTGTCACCCATAAAAACTGGTTCTTACTTCACTCAGGCCAGGCACCTGGGTGACACGTACCTGCCGTCGATCTCGATCTTCTTGTGCCTTCCTACACCCCATTCTATATTGAGGAGCAGCAAAATGGTTAATACACAGGTGAATTGATTTGTTCCCTTCAGAACCGATAGGTCAATGACAAATTAGTTTAAATAACTACTTACATGTCATTCCAATTTCAAATATCAGTGATTCATTGGGAAGGTTTACACCATTAAACTCCAGTTTAGTTCCATTTGCTGCCATCAGATCATCTGTCTTGTCATCATTAAAGATCCCTGGGAAAACATTCATATCAAAGTTATTACACAGAAAGGAATTCTAAATCTGAGACAGCTGATTAATTAGCATTTTTCTCACACACTACAGCTTTTGTTTCATAAGGTTTACGTTATTAGTTGTATTTATAGAGGAAATTCACTAACAATGTACAGAGGCAGACACACCATTTTCGCAACCTGTATAACTATAAAGAGGCCCAGTAGGTGAAGGTTCCCTGACACAATAACCACAGTTTTCTAATACATATATTAGAAAACTGCTGTTATTGTATGTAACATTTACAGTCCCTGACAGAAGTTCTGTTGCTTGTCCATGTTGTGGAAACCAAAGCTTATAACCTGACTTAAAATTCATCCATTGGTTTTAGAAATGACTCATATGAAAGCTGAAACCCTCCCAAATGAGTTTTTTTTAACAAAAATAAATTTGCTTCACTGCTGAAATATTGATCATGTAAGGAACACAGAAAGGTTAGATTTTGGTAAGACAAAAGTTTTGTCGCCTTGTCATATAATGCACCCAATCCTAGTTTACAGCCGCACCTGTGCTCACTAATTGATCGGTTAATTAGTGGGTGTGTATAAAAAGAACTGCAGCACCCCAGACCTTCACTTGAACTGCAACTTGACCTCTGACAACATGGCAAAAATCCATCCTGTGACCAAAGCCTTGATGATCAAGAGGCTGAAGACCAGATCCACTGCAGAGGTGGCTGGCACCTTTAATGTGTCTCAGCATCAAGTACAAAGAATTAAAAAAAGATTTGAAGAGACTGGAGCTGTTTTTGACAAGCCCAGGTCCGGCAGACCCCACAAGACAACTGCTCAGGAGGAACGTTTGTTGGTTCGAAAATCAAAAGTCAGCCCCTCTTCCACTTCAGCACAGCTCCAACAAGCCTGGTCACCTCAAGTCCCTGTGTCAACTAGAACAGTTTGTAGGATTCTGTCTCGAAATGGTCTCCATGGTTGAATCAGTGCCTAGAATCCAGCACTCAACAAAAGGCAATTATAAAACTGTGTGGCATTTGCCAAGGCCCACAGCCTGCTAAATGAATGGACGCTGGAAAAGTGGCAGAAGGTAGATTTCTCAGGTGAATCTTCAGACGAATTACACCACAGCGGCTGCAAATACTGCAGGAGACCTACTGGAGCCCATATGGATCCAAGATACACCCAGAAAACAGTTAAGTTTGGTGGTGGAAAGATCATGGTCTGGGGTTACATTCAGTATGGGGTGTGTGAAACATTTGCAAGGTGGAAGGCAGTACCAATAGCCTAAATTATCAAGAAGTATTAGCTACCTCTTACATTCCCTATCATAAAAGGGGTCAAATTTTGCAGCAGGATGGTGCTCCATCTCATACATCCATCTCTACATCAAAGTTCCTCAAGGCAAAGAAGATCAAGGTGCTACAGGACTGGCCAGCCCAGTTACCAGACATGAACATCATTGAGCATGTTTGGGGTAGGATAAAAACGGAAGCTTGGAAGACAAAACCAAAGAATCTTGATGAACTCTGGGAGGCATGTAAGACTGCATTCTTTGCTATTCCTGATGTCTTCATCAATAAATTGTATGAATCATTGTCAAAACGTATGGATGCAGTCCTTCAAGCTCATGGAAGTCACACAAAATATTAAATATGGCTCTAATAGCACCATAACTTCATTCACCAATGTGATGAAACATATCTTTGTATTTGAAGTGAATTATTTGTTTGATTTTCACATTACTTTCTGTGGGCGACAAAAGTTTTGTCTTGCCAAACTCTGACCTTTCTGTGTTCCTTAAATGATCAATATTTCAGCAGTGAAGCAGATTTATTTTCGTTTACAACATCTCATTTGGGAGGGTTTCAGCTTTCATATGAGTCATTTCTAAAACCAATGGATGAATTTTAAGTCAGGTTATAAGCTTTGGTTTCCACCACATAGATAAGCGACAGAACTTCTGTAAGGGACTGTATATATATCTAAAAATTACATGAGCTAATGATTTTTATGGCTATTACTAAGGTGGTCTATTATGGCAGCTCTGTTCACTCCGGAATATCTACTTATACTATTACAAGTAAAGAACCGGCAAGAGGATGTATCTTACCCAGGAGGCCTTCTGTCTTGTTTTTGTAGGAAGTATCTAACATTGTGACAAAGCTCAAAGCTCCTTGATCAGCAGAAACTGTGATTGAGATGCCACCATCAAATGAAGCTTGGATTTCACTTTTGTTTGTCTTCTCCAGTGTGATTTTGCTTACATATGTAGAGTTGTCTTGAAATAATAAAGGTAGAATACATTAAAAATGAATATCCACACAAAACAGCAATTCTATGCTAAATGTACACCAGGTGCGGTAATCATATGTCATTTGGCACTTGTCCTGGAATATAGCGTAGCTAAATAGTCCTTAAAGCACATCTGAACTTTTAGATAACTTTTTATTCTGTGTACATAAGAAGTGGTGCTATTTCTAGCCATTGAATCATTTGCATACGCCATTTTTAATCAGTTTCCCCCACTGCAGGCTTTATCTCCTATTTTCAGTTGTTTCTAAGTTAGTGGATGGAGATCTGGCTGTTTTACAGAGCCTGCTCTTCACAGTCCGTGTTAAGCTCCGACTTCCTTGTTAGGCTGTGGGTGGTTCTAGAGCAGTGACATTTCAGCTCTGTTAGTCCTAGCTGAGTCTCTTAGAGGGACATTGGTGATAGAGCGTTTTAAGAGCAAGGCACAAGGCTACAGAGAGTTCTAAAGGGTTAAGGTTTGTCACTAGGAGAGTTAAACAAGCTCTTTTTCTGCTGATACGACACAGCAGGGGTGACATCACCATCCGGATAAGGGATGCTACAGTAGAGAGAGGTAGTTAGTAATCTAGGAAATATTCTATAAACAAGCAGGCGACAAGAAATGCTCTAAGTATGAAATGAAATCAGAGCAGCAATGTATTTGATAATAGTGTTTATTTACCTTTGCCTACATGTTTGACTGCTGTGCTACTTCCCATACACTACTCACAGAAGAGGGAACCCTGTTCCCTTAATCTCTATAGCATACCATGAGAAATAGCAGCAGCATTAAAGACATTATGGAGTGAGCACTAAGCAGTTTAAAGTGGGGACCTTTGTTTATCAGGGCATGATTAAAAATAGAAGCTAAGACTCATACTTACCTCCCGGATGCCCCTGTTCACTCCTGGCTGCTTGTCCCTACATCCCGGGTTAAGCAGTATACTGTATATGACAGGTCCAGCCATTCACAGGCCACACATCACATGCACGTGACCTCTGTGGCCTGTAATTGGCTGCAGCTGTCACTTGAGTGAAGACCATTCAGTGCTACAGCCAGGATGAATAGACCAGCAGCCAGGCCTGAACGGAAGTGTCCGGGAGGTCAGTGTGAGTCTTAGCTTCTATTTTTACTCATGCCTCATGCCGATAGACAAACAAGCATTCTTAGGTTCTGGATCACCCCTTTAAGGGGGATTCCAATAAAAAAAAATACAGGAAATTATAAAATAGAAAAAATACACCTTTTAAACCAACTTGTTCCAGCACTGACGCTGGTCCTGGTGCACCCACTGATGATTTCATGATCAGGGCTCACTTGATGCTGAAGCCAATCACAGGCCTCTGCAGTCACATGTCATATGTCCAATAAGTGACCATTGTGGCCTGTGAATAGCTGCAGGGTCATTGAACAATGAATGTGACATCATTGGGCAGGAGCAACTGGAGCGGCGGCAGCACTGGAATGAGCAGATTTAAAAAGTGAGTTTTTTCTCTATTTTATAATGACAAGCAAGTAATGACCAGCACTCAGGTTACGGTGGTGGTGCCTGAGGAATGGATTTTTTTAATCATAGTAATGTATGAAAAAGTGATCCACAGCACTCAAAAGTTGCATTTAAAGATGATTAAATTTCAGATTCTATAATGAAATGTTTGCATATCTTTAGCAAATCCAATTATTGAAACATAATGGTAAGGTAGAAATATGTGAGCTTGAGGCAGATCTGTGACGTGTCGTGACGTTCGGTTTAAAAACCTTAGTCACACAGGTCACAGGTTGGATCAGTATAACATGGTGGAATAGTAGATACAGATGGTGCTGTTGGTAGTGGTGGTATAATGGAATGTAGGAGCGTGCTACACTCTGAAAATGGAAGAGGTAGATGATGGTAGTCTGTGTCCCATTACACCAGCTGATGCATGATCAGAGCTCACGTGACTGTGCAGTCAATCACAGGCCTCAGCATTCACATGCTATATATTCAGTGAAAAAACACTGTGTTCTGTAAATAGCTGCAGGCTCACTGAGCGATGAATGTGATGTCATTGGGCAGAAAATAACGGGAGCAGTAGAAACAATGGAATGAGCAGATTTAAAAAGTGAGGGTTTTTTTTCTATTCTATAATAACAAACATTTCTTAAGAACTGAACACCCCTTTAGAGGGGTTGTCTCACTACAAGGATTGCTTTTTATGTTAAAGATCTTGCAAAAACAAGTCACATTGCAATATGTCTCCTACCTATTCTGAGATATCTTCTCTTGTATGGGCTGCATCAGCTCCTCAGGTTGCTACAGCTACAGACCTGTTTGATCTATCCTGATAGGCTGCCAGCACTGGTTGCTATAGCTACAGACCTGGCTTCTACTGCAGCCTAGTAGAAGCCAGTAAACACGCCCCTGAATTCAAAGTGAAACCAAGAAAACTGGACTGAGGAAAGATGAATCAATGAAGTGATACAACCCCTTTAAACTGTAAATCTAGCACTGGGGTAAGAAGATTTAACACTTACTACAGCTGTCTCTATTTGTCTCTCTATCTATGTCTCTCTGCCCCCTCCCCTCTCCCTAAATTTTAATAAGTAGCATGTAATCTGATCCTTTGTTTTAGAGCACAGGTGTCAAACTGGCGGCCCTCCAGCTGTTGGGAAACTACAACTCCCATCATGCATTTGTATAATCTATAACAGTGGGCATGATGGGAGTTGTAGTTTCCCAACAGCTGGAGGGCCGCCAGTTTGACACCCCTGTTTTAGAGTAAGTAATGAGGAAAGTAGCCTGATAAACTGAGAAAGAGGCATTTTTCTATGATAAGATATGTTGTAAAGTATCATATATTATCTTGTACAATTGATTCAGGTAAAGTTTGTTAAAAGTTATCATCTATTTAGCCAAGTCTCCATTCTAAACAAGTAGCAATGTAGTAAATTAAAATTTGTCCTCAGCTGAATCTGGAAAACCAATACCTTCAATAAAGTCAAATGATATTCCTATTTGCACTTCAAAATATTTTCTTCTCTTTTCTTTAAATAATTTCTACTTAATTTATTTTGTCAAGTGTGCGTATAATAATGCATTATGTGAATGTTATCTTACCTGAGTAATAACCAGGCCATTGACGTTTACACAATGGTTAAATGCTTTCCTTGAAGTATCCATTCAATCTGTACAAAAAGATCAATTATCAAAATCATCCAGTTAAAAACAAAATGTAATCAGCTTTAGAATGTATTTGTACAATATTGCAAAGTGATATAATAAGGGTGTATTCACACGGAAATTTCATAGTTTTTTTCCACGGAAAAGGGGGACGACTTCTGTCCACGGTTTGCGGATTCCTTATCCCCCTTCACACTGAACTGTTCATGTTTTGCCCGAACACCAGGGGGAAGAATGAACATGTTCTAAGTTTTTCACTACGCCGGCGGTGTAAAAAAAAAAACATCTGGAGGAAAATCCGCTCAGTGTTGACTGCTGCACGGATTTTCTATTTAAGTCTATGTAAAAGGTTGACAGTCAGTTTACAGATGGTTTTCAAAACCATTTGTAAATCCGAATGAAAACATTGCCATGGGGATAAGCCCTAACTGTGATAAGTTGAGTTTATTTTCAGACAAAAAATTACAAGTGGATATATTTAAGAAGCAAGCCTTACCGTTGTCTCATTTTGAATTATTGCAGCCAGTCCTACACAGTTGGTTGCTCGGGTGTCATTTCCAGCCCTAGCAGTACGCCCCTGTAGCCTGAAGATAACTGTACCATTCTCATCTTTAACATTGGCTAAAATAAACTCTCCTAAGCCATTGAAAGTATATTGCACTTCATCTAGTGTGTTGATGTGGGGGTCACCAAATAGGTTGCCTAAAAAAAGAACATTATGCATTCTGTTAAGGTATGCAATAGCTGAGTGTTCATTTATGTATTCTGACTCCATTTTGACTCTTTTTCTATAAGCTTAAGCTATTGAAGACTGCTTTTGCTTAGCAAGCAAACAAAATTCAAGGCAGTGTCTTCCTAAGTCACTCGTGGAATGTGGTTTGCAAAAATATAGTCGCCCTGCCATCTCCCCTTTTCTAACTATAATCGTTTTAGTTTCTTCCTAATGAACAGAATATTATTGGATGCAACCCAGAGCCTTATTGTCTTTGATTCTTTCTCAAAAACACTGCATTCGTTGATCTGGACTTTCAGACGAATTGAGAAGAGGCTTGCTGTGGTGTCATTAACCCCTTTCCAACATTTGACACAAGTTTACGTCATAGTTGGGCAGGAGTTAATGCAAATTGACATAACCTTACGTCATGGATATCGTAATCAAAGCTTCATATAAACCCCTAAGTGGTACCAATAAAAACATTAGTGCATCCCACAAAATCAAGTTCTCAGACAGCTCCATATAGAGAAACTAAAAACGTTATGGCTATCAGAAGACAGCAATTCATAAACATTGTTTTACACAATAAAAAACTATATCAATTGTGTTTCACTGTAATCGTATCAACCCGCAGAGTAAAACTAACATGTCACATCTGCTGCATGGTGAACGCTGTAAAAAAAGTAAATATAAAACACTATCAGCATTGCTATATTTTCTTCATCCTGACTTCCAGAGTTATGTCCCCCCAAATATGATACCAATAAAAACAAAAACTAAACCCACAGAAAAACAAGCCCATACAAAACTCCATACACAGGAAAATATAAAAAGTTATGGCTATTAGAAGATAGTGATACATAAATATTATTTTGCACAATATTTTGTTTTTCTTTTTTAAAGAGCTACAACATAAATAAAACTATATAAATTGGGTGTCCCCATAATCATATCAACCCACAGAGTAAAATGAACATGGCCACTGTTAAACATAAAAACAAAAAACACCACTAGGACTGCAGTATTTTCTTGCCTACCAAAAAGTAGGCAAGAAAATACTGCCTACCAAAACCCTGCCTACCAAAAAGTAGATTAAAACGCAATCAAAAGCCTTATTTCCCCAAAGCTGCAGATTTAGCTCTAGACACACACAGATTAGCTAATAGCTCCTATACTAAATGACTTAGGCAATACAAACTAATTGTAAAATTGCTTATTTTTACTATCTCCATCATAACAGATATGACGTTTATAGTGACAAAACATCTTTAACGCACAATATGCCATGAGAAAACAGTCTCTGAATCACATGGATAGGTAAAAGTATAAAAAAGTTATTTCCAAGTAAAATGACACATGTGAGATCTTAAAAATGTGGCTCTGTCAGGAAGGTCAAAACTGGCTGCGTTGGTAAGGGGTTAAATTGTTAATTTCAGTCTTAAATGTAGGCCCAAGCTCCTGCCATGATAATTCAATTAAGCTGTTAAAAAGTTTCAAAAGCAGCAGACTGATACCTCTTTAGCCTTATTTAATAAATGCTTACCTAAGCCTGGTGGAACATAACCAAAGCAAAAATCATCAGGTCTTCTCTGTCGGTACACGGAACATAGGGATGAAGAGCCAGAGTACTGGCAGCAGTTGTTGTATGGATCCACTTCATATTCTGATCAGACACAATAAATATAATTTAACACTGTAACAAATCATATAGCAAAGAAATATCCAGAATGCTGTTATATTTCAATGATCAGCTAAAAATCTAGAACAGTATAAAACTGCATACACCATTGCTTTTTTTTACATAGGTAATAAAACGCTTTAGAGTGAGAGATCTTATTAATTGCCCTTAATAAATATATTTTCATTATTACCATTGTATAGCTCCCTTTGTCTCTGCAGTTCTGACAGAAAATAGTTGTAATAATGAGTGTAGTAGTAGTAAGGGTCCTGCCATCTCAACCAGCTGTTCTCATACTCCCATGGGGTTGGTAAGAATCTTTCTTGCTCTCCATAGGACAAACTGCCCCCATAATTGTAGTAACATCTTGTGCCTCCTCCATACCACGTTGAAAATGCGGTCTGGAAAGTATAATAGGCGCTATATCGATCTGCAAGAATAGAATGAAACAAACCATTCAGTGTACATGAATCATTATTTTAATTTAATCTGCATTTAATACAACTGCCACTACTTTAAAGGGAATTGGTGGCATATCACTAGAATAGGTGTTGGTTGTCCCAGAGGTGGGAATTGAGATATGGCTGGGACTCTCCCATTGAAATTAATGGAAGTTCCAAGTATAGCTGAGCACTGCTAAGGGTCTTTGGGGAACTGGCTCCCAAAAGTAATAGCTCAGAATGCTAGCTGCGCTTGTGTACAATTCTCCATTCTGATCTTTGGGAGTTCCAGGTACAGGCAAACACAGCTGTACTTGGAACTCCCAAGCGTGGCAAACGTCCAACATCAATAAGGCCAATTCTGTCCAAAATGTGGTTCCAAACATTGGACTGTGGGAATCTTCTGAATTATCCACTGTATAAAAATGGAGAATCATACTGCAATATTATTGCACATATGTCACTGTAAAATTTTCTCTAACTCATTCTACAGGAAGGTGTGCCATGGACTGATCTCTATCTACAGTTCATACTTTGAAAACACATTAATCTATGATAAGAATGTACTTTGTAATATTGAGACTCACCTGTATTTTTCTGTTGAAAGCCGTAAGACAGTAGCTGGCTTGCCGGTGTATAAGAAGAATCAAATATAGCCTGTCCATATGAGCATGGGCATGGGCGTGAGTAATACATCCAGTTTGGATATGCAGTAATGTCTTTATAATACCAATTCAAACATTTCTGCCTGTAGTTTGTTGTAGAGGCTGTGTTATATTCCAGACGATAAGCCCAGTAGCCTTTTTTGTCTGTCATAAAAAGGAATTAAAATGTCTTTTTAAACAATCATAAATGCAGCCTTCAAAAAAGATATTTAATGTGCACAGAGAGGACTTGAAAAATTTAGTAAAACAACATCATGTGATGGACAAACCCAAGATTTAAATTCTTATGGCTTCTGCCAAAATCAGTAAGAAAAAAAAAATCTTCATATATCCTAAAGGCACATCATGTTAAGGAATGCTCACATTGTGGATTTTGATGCAGAATCCAATTCACATTCCAAGTTGGATTTTGCTTTAAAATCCACATTAAACCCATAGCAAAGTTCAGGAACTGAGCTATAGAACAAGTTTATTTCTATTGAGGATTTCAAATCTGCAATGAAGTAAAAAAAGAAGAAAAAGTCAGTTAAGAAAGTCGTGGATTAATCACATTAAAGTAGGGCAAATTTGCACATTAAAAATGCAGCAAAATCTTGCAATCTAAAGTCTGTGTCTGATCTCTATGCAGAAAGATTCGAAATTTGGAAATGAATGCCATGCAAATTCATGTTAGGTTTTTTAGTGTAGAAAAATTCAACTTGTGAACATAACCTAACAGAATGGACCCATACATTTCTGATGATACCTTATTCAGGTACATATAATACATATCATAAATATGAGCATGTGTATGTGCACACATTTAAAATATCCCTCCAGGAAAAAAAGTATTCATATTTTTTAGCTTTACAGGAGGCAGATAATGTATTATTTTGTTATTAGAGAAATAGACATTACTTACTTGTATTTTGCCCTATGTATTGATCTGGAGTATACCTTCTCTGGATATCATAAGAGTTTGTTTGTGGGTCATTATACGATGGGAAATTATTGGCAGTAGGAAAGGGGGAAGGTTCTCCGCTAAAGCCAAAACAAATGAAACAATATTTTACTTAACATATTGCTTAACAGTTAGGTAATATACACTATCTCTGTAGCTGTCTATATAGAGTGAATATACAGTGCCTTGCAAAATTATTCGGCCCCCCTTGAACTTTTCAACCTTTTGTCACATTTCAGGATTCAAACATAAAGATATAAAATTGTTTTTTTTTTTTGTGAAGTGGGACACAATTGTGAAGTGGAACAAAATTTATTGGATATTTTAAACTTTTGTATAAAATCAAAAACTGAAAAGTGGGGCATACAAAATTATTCGGCCTCCTTAAGTTAATACTTTGTAGCGCCACCTTTTTCAGCGATTACAGCTGCAAGTCGCTTGGGGTATGTCTCTATCAGTTTTGCCCATCGAGAGACTGAAATTCTTGCCCAATCTTCCTTGGAAAACAGCTCAAGCTCAGTGAGGTTGGATGGAGAGCGTTGGTGAACAGCAGTTTTCAGCTCTTTCCACAGATTCTCGATTGAATTCAGGTCTGGACTGTGACTTGGCCATTCTAACACCTGGATACGTTTATTTGTGAACCATTCCATTGTGGATTTTGCTTTATGTTTGGGATCATTGTCTTGTTGGAAGATAAATCTCCGTCCCAGTCTCGGGTCTTTTGCAGACTCCAACAGGTTTTCTTCCAGAATGGTCCTGTATTTGGCTTCATCCATCTTCCCATCAATTTTAACCATCTTCCCTGTCCCTGCTGAAGAAAAGCCCAAACCATGATGCTGCCCCAACCATGTGTGACGGTGGGGATGGTGTGTTCAGGGTGATGAGCTGTGTTGCTTTTACGCCAAACATATCGTTTTGCATTGTGGCCAAAAAGTTTGATTTTGGTTTCATCTGAGCAGAGCACCTTCTTCCACATGTTTGGTGTCTCCCAGGTGGCTTGTGGCAAACTTTAAACCAGACTTTTTATGGATATGTTTGAGAAATGGCTTTCTTCTTGCAACTCTTCCATAAAGGCCAGATTTGTGCAGTGTACGACAGATTGTTGTCCTATGGACAGACTCTCCCACCTCAGCTGTAGATCTCTGCAGTTCATCCAGAGTGATCTTGGGCCTCTTGGCTGCATCTCTGATCAGTCTTCTCCTTGTTTGAGATGAAAGTTTAGAGGGACGGCCGGGTCTTGGTAGATTTGCAGTGGTCTGATACTCCTTCCATTTCAATATGATCGCTTGCACAGTGCTCCTTGGGATGTTTAAAGTTTGGGAAATCTTTTTGTATCCAAATCCAGCTTTAAACTTCCCCACAAGAGTATCACAGACCGGCCTGGTGTGTTCCTTGGTCTTCATGACGCTCTCTGTGCTTTAAACAGAACCCTCAGACTATCACAGAGCAGGTGCATTTATATGGAGACTTGATTACACACAGGTGGATTATACTTATCATTATCATCAGTCATTTAGGACAACATTGGATCATTCAGAGATCCTCGCTGAACTTCTGGAGTGAGTTTGCTGCACTGAAAGTAAAGGGGCCGAATAATTTTGCCCGCCCCACTTTTCAGTATTTTATTTTTTACAAAAGTTTAAAATATCCAATAAATTTCGTTCCACTTCACAATTGTGTCCCACCTGTTGTTGATTCTTCACAAAAAATAAAGATTTTATATCTTTATGTTTGAAACCTGAAATGTGGCAAAAGGTTGAAAAGTTCAAGGGGGCCGAATACTTTCGCAAGGCACTGTACATTGTGAATAATTTTTAAAATAATAAAGCTCAGGAATTTATTTGATTGGCATTACTATTTGTTTAACTCCTTACCATCGCAGCCAGTTTTGACCTCCATGACAGAGCCACATTTTTCAAAACTGACGTGTCATTTTATGTGGGAATAACTTTTCGATACTTTTACTTATTCATGAGATTCAGAGATTGTTTTCTCGTGATACATTGTGTTTTAAATTAGTAAAACATTTTGGTCCATGCTATCCTTCTTTATTTGTGAAAAATATCAAAATATCCTGACAATTTAGAAAAAATTGCCATTTTCAAAGTTTAAACATTTCTGCTTGTAAGGCAAATAGTTATTCCACACAAACTAGTGTATAACTAGCATCTACCATATGTTAACTGTATGGTAGCATCACTTTTTAAATGTATTTTTTTTATGACATAAGGGGCTTAGAAATTTGGTAGTAATTTTTCACATTTTCAAGAAAATTTGCAACATAGAAATCTTTAGGGACCAGTCCAGTTCTGACATGGCTTGGAGGGACTTATATGTTAAATAATCCCATCTAAGAAACTATACCCCTTAAAGCTTTAAAAACAACATTTAGGGAGTTTATTAACATATTAGGTGTTTCACAGAAATTAAAACAAGGTGGAGGTGAAATTTCAAAACTTCACTTTTTTTGCAGATGTTACCAGGGAAATGCAACTCAACCTCGATTCCCCCAAATCTGGCATTTTTAGAGATATCCCATATGTAGCCTTAGTGTGCTATTTTGCCCAACCACAAGCCTCAGAATAAAAGGAATACCTACTGGACTTTGGGGTCTCAGCAGTGCTGCTCTCCATGACAACTGTCAATCATTATGCCCGGCCATGCACACAGTGCACCAAATATGCCTAAACGACGTGCCATACATAGGGAAAAAAGGTGGAACTCTCATTTTTGGCGCATTTTTCGCCAGAATAGTGAAAATGACCTATTCATATACGTCCCCCATTGTGTTATTCTTAATAGGTGTTGTGAGGCCTATCTAGCAACATTGATGAATCCACTGGGTTTCTTCAGATTAGGCACAGGGCTTTGGCAAATCCAAAGTAAAGGTGCAATACCATAGGAGCAGGCGAAAGATGTAATCGAATAGATAGGTCAAGTCAGGAAGAGTCTGTTGTCATGAGAATCAGGCAGTAGGCCAGGGCAGGCAGCAAGCAAAGAGAGTGGTCAGAAAATAAGCTAAGTCAGAATCTTGGCCCATTATGTTTGAGCCACTTAAACAAAGAACCCAGTAAGGGTAATCAGAATCTGGCCATACTGTTTGCAGCTCACTTAAACAAAGGAACCCCAGGTAAGGGGTAATCGAAAGTACCCCTTTAATTAGGAGGGAGTTGCCAGAAACTGGTGAAGCAAAACAGCCACATGCACTAGCTGTTTAAACCCACCAGCGCCAGCATGAATGTGTAAGAGGAGCCTGGATAATGAAGGTGGCATGGGGTGGCCAGGAGGCCAGGTACGATAACAGGCCTACATAAACATGGACTGTACAGACAAAGGTAAAACAAAATTAAAAAGTATAGAATCAGCAAAGCAAGTAACACATGCAGATTTTGCTGCAGAAATCCAGGGATTTTAAACAATAAGTCAATATGTATTGGTGCTGCTCGATGGTTATCTGTCAGTGATCAGATGTGCATTTCAACCTGCCTGATCCTATAAACCCTGACAGTTGCAGTTTTTTTCCCAAGCAGTAAAGTGCACATGCTTATGGTGGAGTCAGGACAGATAGTTGTTGTTGAGTAAGCAGTTTTATGATTGTGGACAATTTAAGCTGCAAAGGAAGTTTGAAAAACACAGGTCTTAGCGGCTCATCCTGCTGCTCTATCTTCCCTGCTTTATACTGCAGCAATGCACAACAAAACCAGTCAAAAATATATAACTGAGTAACATATATTTCCAAATTCACTTAGCCAAAACAGCCAAAGTAATAGGTGTGTGGCTAGAGCTCTACTTTAACAAACAGCAGAATTTTTTTTCCTGAATAAAGTGTCAGAAAGAAGAAAAAAACATAACAAAAATGAACATTATACTCCAGGTTTTTGTAGGCCCCTGGGTAGTCACATTGGTGTCATTATGCTTCCTTGTCTTTTATCCAGCCTATATTCTATATATCAACAATGGTACCAGTGACATTTTTCTAATGTTCTATGCTGCTTTTTGTTAGTAAAAAACTTCTACCAAAGAACAAAAAAACAAAAACAAACAGCCTGTGTAAACATATCCTAAAAAAGGCATAAAGGCAGCTTTTTGCAGAAAATGTAATCCTTTCAATAATGGAAGTTTGGGTGCTGTAGTTGTTTAGACAGCCTGGAGAATTATTTTTTTCATCTTTGACATTAGGTTGTATGAGACTTTTTTTTTGAGCTAACCATGTTGACATTACACACAAATAAGTGTTTCTTGATATTAATTTTGTAATTGGCCACAAGTCACTGCGCCATTTTTATTCACAACTTAAGCTGACCATCATAAATAATGTGTTTGATGTGCTCAATGGGTTTTTTACTCATTCCGACTGCAGGAATTTATCTTTATGTCGTATTTGTTTTTTCCTCCCTACCTTTGACGACCCATTACTTTTTTATATTTCTCTCTACACAGCCATATGAAGATTTTTTTTTGCGGGACCAGAACTACTTTTCAATAGTATCTGTATCATGTCATACATTTTTTTTGAGTGGAGGAATGTGGAAACAAAGACAGGAATTACTTTTTTATTTTTCCCATCTGAGCTAAATTTTTGCAGTGTCAACTTTTTTAGTACTGAATAGGGATACATGTAACTTTTTTATCATCTTAAAACTGCTCAATGTGTATTCTCCTATTTTCTTTATAGTTTTTTAATGCATGCACAATTTAAACGTCAAAGTCTGTTCAGGCTCTGCAATATTTTACAAGCAAGAAAAAAAGATTGGCTTCAAATCTGCTGTCCCTTAGTATGATATAATGTCAGTGTGCTCTGAGAAAACCTCTGATTGGTAAACAGTTATGGAAGGAGAAAGTAATCTATAACAATCCCTTCGTAGGCTTCTTTCCATTTAAAGCCCCATTATTTTTTACTTTAACCCCCTAATACATAAAAACCCATGCGGGGTTTTTTTAAGTATTTTTTTTTTAATTTTGGGTTTTCCACCCTTAAATGTAGTTACAAAAAGGGGAAATAAGTACGTGTAAGCCCCCAAACCGGGGCCCGGGTTTTTCCCGGGAATACACAACCCGGGACAAAGAACACGACTCCAACCCACTCAACAACGGTTTTTTTAAACCTTATTCTCCGAAACAAGAGGGTGAACAGACCCCCAAAAACACAAATTTACAAAAAATACCCCGGGCCCCTGTGTTTGAAACAGCGCCCCCCAAAAAAGTGATTCCCCACCGGGAAACCCTTTTACCAAACCCGGGGGGGGCCCCGGTACCCCTTACCTTTTTTAAAAAACCGGGTAATCCCCAAAGGGAACAATTTTGTAGGGTTGCATTTCCCGGGCTCGGGGTCACCAGCAGTTTAAAATTTATTTACCCATTCCCCTCCCAAAAACAAAAAAAAAACCCAAAAACAAACTTTCCCCACAATAAACCCGGGTTAAACTAGCAATGGGGGGGGGGGGGGGGATAGCAAACCTCCAATCCAAAACAGGGGGATTTTTTGGGGGAACCCTCCATTTCCCCAAACAAACAACACTAATACCCACCTTTCTCCAGCCCCGGAGCCTTGGGCGGGGGCACGCCCCCGCAATCCCTTTAAAAAAATGCCCCCAAATTTCCCTGCTCTCGGGTGCAATGAGGGGAAAGGAAGGGCCGGGCCCAGACATCCTCTCTACCTGGTACGTCCTTCTTGTCCAATTCTCTCTCCCTCTCTCTCTGTGAGGGGCGTCGGGTAAAAAGAACGGGCAGGCTCTCCTTTGCCCCTGGAACCCCTGTGTATCCGGCCCCCTTTACCCTAAATTTTCCCTTTTTTCTGTTCTTTCTCTGATTTCTAGCAGCTTCTAAAGGGCTGCTGCATGTGTCTTATCCAGGGCCCCTTTGGGCAAATACAAAACGGGACATAGCAAAACTTGGGGCCAAAAACATTAGAAAAAACAAAAAAAAATTTTTTCACAACTGTCATCAGGGGTTTTTAAACAGGGAAAACACAGTGGGGCGGGCCCCTACCCCCACATACCCCCCCCACTAAAGTTGGCTCCTCACAACCCCCCCCCAAAAACCAAAATCGTTTTGGCCATAGCGGGGGGGGGGGGTACACCATTTTTAAATCTGGCTCCTACGGGGGGCTTTTGGGCTAGGGATTTCAGGCCCATCCCCTGGGGAAGGATTTTTTGGGCTGCTTCACTTCTCCCTGGGGGGCCAAATTTCAAAACGGGAACCTCTACACCCAAACCTTTTCCTCACAAAGGGAGGCCCCTAAACCCGGGGAGGTCTTCAAGGGTATTTTTTGGGGCACTTCAAAATCCCCGCGCCTAAACCATATTTCTGTAAATTTTCTGAGGGGCCCCCTCCCCCATGGGCTCTACCTCGTAGACGGGGAGGGCGGGGCCCACCCCCCTTTTAAACCACTATGGACCCCCCTCCCACCCCCCAACCAACTTCCCAGAGGGCCCTTTTACCCGACCAAAACCCATCCCCCGGGGAAAAACTGTCTCTCTGCACGGGCCTGGGGTTTTAAGCACCACTTTTTCAGACGCCTCCTACAACCTTGTTAAACCGCCCGCAGTCGGCCCGGTTTTTCCGGGGGCCCCGCTGGGGTACTTTTGGGGTGGGGTGCTGTGGGAGGGGCATGTGAAGATCCTCAATCTCACGCCCCCCGTCCCCCCAAACTTTCACATGGGGGGGGGATAACCTGTGGTACTTTTTCACCCTATTTTATAGCCCCCCAACACTAAACAGGTACCACCACCTACCCTTTCCGGGCTGCCCCTTAAAGTCCCAGCATCTGGATAAGGGCTTAAAACCCCCCTCACAACCCTTTCCCCAGCGAAGAACGGATAGTACAATGCTCAATCCATACAACTGGTACATTTCCCCCTCATTACACCCCTTTGGGTCAAAATTAACCTCGGGGGCCCCCCAAACCCTGAAAAGTCTGCAAGACCCCTCAGCACAGCCCTCTCAGCCCTCCCCCAGTGGGTACAGCCACGGCATACTTATGAAAGGGTCTTCATGACCAAGCAGAAACAATCCCCCAGAGGCAGAGTACCCAATCTGCCATAGTCAATCATCAGACTCTGGGGCGAAAAACCCGGGATGGTTTTAAGGGGAACCCCTGTTCGGGGGGTTTTTACTTAACCCACAGGTACACACTTGAGGCAACTTCAGACACCATCCCTTAACAAGTCGGGGCAAAAACAAGGGGTTAAGCCATTTAAAGGGTTTTGGGTGATTTCCCAAAAATTTGGGCCCCTCTCCAGGGTTTCCCCCGGGGCCTCGGGCCCTAATAACAGGGGGATAAAAATTTCTGTTGCCTTCCCTGCAACCCTGAATTGTAAGTAATGGTCCGGAAACAGGAGCCCCGGGAAACACCAGCTTACCCCCACTGCCTCAACATTTTTTGCCCCTCCTGGTCACGGGCCTGCCCTCTGGTTGGGGAAAACCCAGACCAACCCACCCCTTCATTTTTTGAAAAACGGGCAACCACCCCTGACCCTCGGGCCAATCACCCAACGTTTTTCCCCAAACCACCATCGCATCCCAGACACCACCCTACGGGTTGCCACTCCGGGAAAATGCGGGGAACGGGCTAAAGCCCGGGCCCATTTCATGTCCTCTAATTCCTCATAAAACGCGGGGG
>JAODAL010009076.1:47500-113198 GCA_025379985.1 Phyllomedusa bahiana
AAAACAATGGGGTTTCTAATTTTAAATATGCTAATCCCTGAGTTTGAACCCACAATAGAGACAGAAAAGTACAAAACTGCAAAAACTCAGATAAACAAGGGGGGGGGGGGAAAAACCCCTTTTAAATTTTTGCCTTTTGGGATTTAAAAGGCCAAAAGGGGTTTTAAACAAAAAAAAAACCCCCTAAATGTAGAAGGAAAAGACAAAAAAAAAAAGTTATGGTTCTTTTAAAGAGGGTGAACAAAAAATTTAAAAAAATTCTTGGACTTTTAAAGGGGGTAAAAAAAATTTATAAAACAAAAAAGGAAAAACAGAAGCATCCTTATTTTCCAAATACTTCCAATACCGGGAAATTGGGGGGGGAAAAGAATTTTGATGCGTCAGAGGTGAAAAAAAAAGAAAAATAAAAAGACGAGAACAGCAAAAAAGAAATTTAAAAAAGCACGATCAGCGGAAAAAAAAGCCCCCCGGGGTTTCTGATAATAATGAATAGTCCCCTTGGGAAAAAGACCAAACAAAGGGTTAAAAAGGGGGTTTTTTTTCACATTGGAAAGTTTTAAGGCATTACCGTGTTTTTAGTTAAAAAAAAGGGCTTGTGGGGTTTTATTTGTGAAACAATAGGTCCATGCTAAGTTTAAATTAGTTTTTTCTTCAACAAGGGGGTCAAAAAGAAAAGCAAATTCTGTAACAAACAATCCACGGCAAAATTTTTCTGGTTTTTTTTTAGAATGGTTGGATTTTTAAGGAAATTTGAAAAAAATAATGCTTTCCCAAAAGACCAAAATTGGTTTTCAAGGAAAAAAAACCAATAAAAATAATGGGCCAATTTCAAAGTGCAAAATTTTTTTTTTTTTTTCCCTTTTTGGGACATTGAAAATGTTTTTTTTTTAAATAAACCTTTTAAAGGAAAAAATTTCAGAAAAAATAAACTTACCTTTAAAGGGAAAAACAATATTTTAATTCTACGATTACCACAAGATTATTCAGATTGCATATTATAGAATGTGGAAAATATCTTTTTTTGGCTTTCTGAGACAGAGAATTTTTACCTTTATTTTTTTGTCAAATTTTTCAAAAATTTTTTCATGAAACAGGTTTAAATAGTTAAAACAAGAAGTCCCGATTTTCTTTGGGAAAACAAAAAACAAATATTGCAAAACTATTTTCCCAAAAAAAATATCACACACAACCCAAATATTTTTGTAATTTGGGGAATTTTTTTTTGCAAAAAACCCAAACCTTTATATATTTTCTGAGAGGGAAGATGAGACTTTGGAATGTTCACAGGCGAATTTGGGTGCGCATATTTTGCCGGTATTTGCCTTAAAAAACCGGCGAGAAGCACGGGCCGGGAATTATGGTAATCCAAAAAAAAGCTCCAAAAGGGAAATTTGGTTTTTGCCTTTTTCCCCCAAAGGGGGTAAGGGTAGAGACTCAGGGCCCCCGGTTTCTAAACTTTGTTGGGCCCCCCCCTAAAAACCCCCACACCCCCTTTTGTTGGGGCCCGAACCAAAAACAACTTTCCCAAATTGGGATAAACGGAAATCTGTGTTGGGAGCGCGATACAAAAAAATTATTTCAATTTAAAAAAAATTGTCCAATAGAAGAAAAGAATTTAACCCGTTTCTGTTCCCTCTTTTCCCCCTCCCCCGCAAATAAAAAAGTTTTTGGGGGGTCGCCTCAGCTATTTCCTGCACCTCCGGGTGAAACTGTGAGCGCTGTACACTGGCTTTCCCTGGACCTTACCCCGTGATAAATGCGGGTTTGGGGGGGGGGCTTCCCGTTCTCCTTGCTCAGGGGGCCCCCCGTGTGACCCCCGGGAGCTACACACCTCCCTCACAAACATTTTATAATAAAATAAAAGGTAAAAAAAATATATTATATTTAAATAATAACACACCACACACAAAAAAAATAAACAAAAAACACACACATATAAAAAAAAATATATAAACACACACACATATAAAAAAAATAAATTTTAACACACACACAAATATATAAATAAAAAAAATTAAAAAAAACACAAAAAATATAAAAAAACCCACCCCACACACTAATTTTCACACACCTAAATATATTTTATATAAATAAAATTTTAAAATATATAACACACACCAATTATAAAAATTAATAAAATATACACACACACACAAATATAAACACACACATATATATACACACACACATAAAAACACAAAACACAAAAAAAAATAAACACCCCCACAAAATACAAAAACACACATAAATATACACAAAACCCTATTTTATAAAATAAAAATAAAATAATTTTACACCCCAACACAATATAAAACCCCAAATATAATACAAACACACACAAAAATATATATATATATATCAAAAACACACATATATAAATATATATAAATAAAAACACACACAATATATATATAAAAATATAAAAACAACCCCAACCCTATAAAAATATAAACCTATAAAATATATACACAAACAAAACCCACACACATATATTAAAACCCACCAATAAAATAAAATAATAAAAAAACACCCCAAAAAAAAATAATTAAATAATACACACACAACATATATATATATAAACACAAACACACAAAAAAATATATAATACCCACCACAAAAAAAAAAAAACACAAACATATTTTAAAACACACAAAACATAAAATATAATAAACCCCAACAAATAAAAACCCCAAAACATAAATAAAAAAAAATATATTAAAACACTTAAAATACAAAACACAAAAATATAAAATAAAAAAATATAAAAAAAATATAATACACACACAAATACACACACACATAAAAACAAAAAAAAACACACACATATTAATATAAAACAAAACACAACAAAACAAAAAAAATAAATAAAATATATAAACACAAAAACAAATATAAAAACAAATTAATAAAACACAAAAATAAAACAAACACAAATATATTATATATATAAAAATATAATATAAAAAAAACACACCCACAAAAAAAAACAAAACACATAAAATAAAAAATATATATATAAATATAAAAACATAAAAACACACATATATATATATAAAAAAAAATTTTATATACACACACATAAATAAAAATATAAAATATAAATATAATACACACACAATAATTAAAATAAAAATCACACACACAAAATATATAAAAAAAAACACACCACAAATTTAAAAATACACCACCCCCATTTAAATACACCATTAAAAAACACCCCCTTTTCCCAAAACGCCCCCAACCGGGATAACAAAAATGTTAACCCCCCCCCAATTTTAAAAAAAATAAAAAAACCCCCCAAAAACCCTTAAAAACCCCCACCCCCCAAAATTATAAAAAAAAAGGGGGGAAGAAAAGGTTTTGGGGCCCGGCCCTTTAAAGGGAAACCTAAAAAAGCCCCCCCAGGCAAGGTTTTTCCAATTTTAGTTTTTATATTCAAAAAAAGGGGCCTCGGGGTTTTTTTTGTTTTACAAAATCACCCGGGTTTTGGCTTTCGCCGTAAACCACTTCCTCAAATTTCTTTTTAAAAGAAGCGCCTGTACCGGGAAACGGGTGGCTATTTATTTTGTTTTTTAATTTGCTCGGGAAACCCCCGAAACATTTTTGAATCTCTAAAACGGAAATTTCCCCCCAATAGGCCCTGGGGTTTTTTCTTTTTCCTAACCCCTTTCCCGGAAAACCCTTAAAATTTTTTAAAACCCGGTGGGAATTTTTTCTCCCAACCCCCTTTCCCAACAACCATGGCCAGGGGGGGGGGGGGGGGGGGGGGGGGGGGGGTGGGGGGGGGGGGGGGGGGGGGGGGGGTGGGGGGGGGGGGGGGGGGGGGGGGGGGGGGGGGGGTTTGTTGGTTTTGGGGGGGGGGGGGGGGGTGGGGGGGGGGGGGGGGGGGGGGGGGGGGGGGGGGGGGGGGGGGGGGGGGGGGGGGTTGGGGGGGGGGGGGGGGGGGGGGGGGGGGGGGGGGGGGGGGGGGGGGGGGGGGGGGGGGGGGGGGGGGGGGGGGGGGGGGGGGGGGGGGGGGTTTAAAAAGAAAAAAGGGGAAAAAGGGGGAAGGGGGAATTTTATAAAATAATAATTTTTAAAAATAAAATTGGGGGGGGGGTTTTTTTTTTCCTTTTTTTAAAAAAAATATATATTTACACCCACCCTAAATATAAACACCACACAAAAAAAAAATATATTATTATAACCCCCCCCACATATATAAACACCCCACAAACAAATAAACACACCACAAATTTATACACAAAACATAATATATATACCCCCACCCCACAATATACACAAAACACAAATATATACACACAAAAAACACACATTTATAAAAAATAACACTATAAAAAATAAAAACACAAACATAAAATATAAAATATAAAAATTTTTTATATACACACACACACAAAAATAAAATAAAAAATAATAAAAAAAATAAATTTATATATAAAAAAAAAAAATAAAAACAACAAACAAACACCTAAAAAAAAAAAAAAAAAAGTTTTTTGTTTCCCAGTGGGAATTGTGCATTCTTTATTTAACTTGAAAAAAAACCCAAAGGGCCCAAAAAAAATTTTTGGCAAAAAAAAAAGGCAAAAGGGTGGTTTAAACCTTTTAAAAAATTCCTGCCCCGGCCCCGCCCTTGTTTTCCCCCCCGTTGGGGAAAAAAATTTTTCGGTACCCCCAAAAAATTAGGAAAACACCTAGGTTTTCAAAACCCTTAAAAGCATAAAAGTTTAAAGGGTTTTTAAAAAGGGAATTGGGTTTTGGGCTTTTTTGTTTTTAAAAAATGCCCCACAGGCGGGCCCCCCCCGGAAAAAAAAAAAAAAATTTTAAAAAAAAAAAAATTTTTCCGCCCAAAAAAAAGCCCCCTAAAACCCAAACATGGGTTTCCAAGTCCTTCAAAATTACCAATTTAAGGCCTTAACACATCCCCAAAACAAAAAAAACAATTTTTTGGTGTGGGATTTTGGGGGGAAAATTATTTCCTTGAAACATTATTATTTAAAAAAAACTCCCCCCAAGGGGGTTGGGTTAAAGGGGTTACAAAAAAATTTGTGAAATTTTCCACTTTTTCCCAAAAAAACGCAAGGGAGTTTGGCTTCTTTTCTTTTTGCACAGTTTAAGTGTTCCGCCGGGACGCTGGGAGACGGGGGCCCCTCCCCCCCCCTTCCCGCTCTCTCTCAAACCGGCAGCTTCCTTTCACACAGCTATGTGCGGCCCGCTGCTGGATTTCTGTTTGACGAAGGCACAAACTATGTGCGAGGGGGGCCCCGTGGGGCCCCCCCACCATGGGGCCCCCCGCCATTGCACCCTTTTCGGGCCCCTGAAACTACGCCCCTGCCTTTTCCCCAAACCCCCCTACAATTTCGGTCGTAAATTTTTACGCGCGGGGGATAAGTACCCCCCGGCGTATGCCCCCGCGTAAAGTACGGCCCCAATTTCCCCGGGGGGTTTGAACATACCATTTTTAGTACAAAACAGCAGAAAAATTTGGGCCCAAATTTAAAAAGGATTTTCAGGTGGCCCCCTCTTTGGGCCCCAGTTAATTTTGAAAACCTTTTTTTCAATTCAGGGACAAACACTAAAAACCAAAATTTTAAAAAATTTTTTTACATTTGCAATAACAGGGAGGAGATTGTAGAATTCTTGGATATTTTTTTTAAGCTTTTTTCAACCAAAAGAGATAATTTAAAAACGTCAAGACCTTTTTTTTTGGTTTAAAAATTTCGTTGTCACACAAAAAAAAACTTTTGGGGGGCCCTGTTTTGGGAAATTTTTGGGGCCCCAAAGGGCCAAATTTTTTTTGCGCACATTTTTAAAACGTAGGGTGTGTCTGAATCCCATTAACCTGTTCTAAAAAAAGCGGGTCATAGGGTTTAGCGAATTTTTAGCAAAAAAGCAACACTTCCGGCTCAGATAAACCACTTTTAAAGTTGTTTAACTGTTCCAGCAGTAATGCGCCTGGATTTGCCGTACTAAAGCTATGAATGTGTAGCTTTGTACGGTTGTAGTGCGACACACCTCTAGTACGCCCCCCGATTTCAGGCCCATTACAAAGTGCCGCGGGCGCTCTGTAATGCGACTGATATTGGCAGAAAACAAGGAAACACCAGCTTCCAAATCGAGAGAGAGGAGTCCAGCCAGACGGTTAAAGATCCAATTAAAATATCCAAACTTCTTTATTGTAATCCATTAAAACTGGTACAAAATTCATATTGCACTTGAGGGGTTGCATAAGAGAAAGAAAAAAGCAAACTACATTGGCTTAAAAAAAATGATATTGGAGTGCGCCTGGTTGCATATAGAGCAAACGGGGCTGTGTAATTCTACAGACTCCTCATTCTCCTTTAGAACTTCAAATCAGACATTGGTTATTGTCATTGTCACCAAAACAAACTGAGCTAAATCATAAAACTAAGTATGTACTCCCCAAATTAATGCAATATGAGGGACTAGCACAAAAATGTATCAACACATTTCAGGAGGTATATCTCTTTTCAGAAAAGAAAAACAGGCAAAACAAATTTTGTATATGATTCCAGATTCTGCCCAGTGGGACAGCATTACTCAGGTTATGCCATTTGGTATTTATAACGAAGATATGCAGACCAGTACAAACTGCCAGGACATTATTCAGCTCAGAGAGCAGAGTTAGGGTATGTTCACACAGCTTATTTGGGAGCATATTTCGCCGCATTTGCGCTTCATACGGCAAAATGCGTGCCGCAATTACGGTAATGCATAGCTCTCATGGAGAGCTATGGATTACGCATCGTCCCCCCGCGCGTACAATCCGATCGTATTGTACGCGTGGGGGGAGAATTGACATGTCAATTGTTAGCGCAATTATGCGGCGTGCTTCCAAAACACGTCGTATTGCGGCGCGTAGAGAACATCATGTGAACATAGCCTTAGAAGCTGTCAGAACAATACTGGAGAATAGAAGTCCATTGGGTATTTAAAGCTCAAATTTTGTAAGGTCACTCACAAATTATTCACCAGTTTAGGAAGAAAATAGGATTTGTGGACTCTTCTAACAAAGTGTTGGTTCAAAGTGTCACAAAAATTAATTGGCTTCTAAAAGTCCAAATAGATAAGCCATAGTCAAAGTACAGACCCACATAAATGGTGTTTGTGCTTGTTTTGCAGATTATAACCCTCTAAATGGAAAAATTTAAGACTGCAGTTGTCACGTACCCGGACGTAGGAGGTGAATCCAGTGGACCACCGCAAGGGGAGGGTGAAACCACGAAAGGGGAACAAAATTTAAAAAGTGGGGGCCCGGTTTTCACAGTAAAATTGAAAACTCACTGCCCACCAATGGGAACATGCTTTAAAAATAAGTTTTTTTAAAAGAGGTGCAGAAATGCTTGATTTACAGAAAAAAAAAAAATATAAACATATCAAAAGTCTTTACATAGAAATATTGGGACTATGGTAAAATTGTGTCAGTAAAGTCGACGTTTCGGCACGCCTTTATCAAAGACTAAAGAGCATGTATAAACAGTAAAGGGAAATGGCAAGCACAAGGTACGTGGAGTATGCAAAGTAATGGTGGGGATCCCCACCACAAGAAAGGGTATTAAGGCCTCGGGGGAAATTTGCTGGGATGTCCGGGCCTTAGTGCTGGAGAGCGGACCCCGTCCGAGTAGAATGCAGGCCCCCGGGTTTCCGAGCCTGCCAAAAAGCAGGATGGACTTGCCGGGGGGAGTCTACCAGGTCTTCCCCCCTGACGTGACTTGCTTGCGGTGGCAGTCAAGGTATAGGGGTGCAGAATCGTCAGGCAGGCTCGTAGTCGGGGGCAGGCGAAGGTCGGGCAGGCGGCACAGGTTCGTGGTCTGGACAGGCACAGGGCAGGCAGGGGGGCAAGACGCGTGGTCGAGGAACGGGAAGCAGTGGACGGTAACACGGGAAATCAGAAAAAGGCTAGAACGCTTCTTAAGGCTGAAATGGCATAAAGTCTGGCAACAGCCCCCGGAAGGTCAGGCTTAAAAAGGGCAGGCCCCGGGAATAGCCCAAATTTCCGGGCATGGCCCCTTTAAATTTTCAGTGCCGGCACGCCGCGCCTTAGATTTGGGGACGCGCGCACCCGGGGGGTGAGCCGCAACAGGAGCCCCGGGTGAGCGCGCCCACCGCCCGTCATGCGGGGGCGGTGCCGGCGTAGGCCCACGGGTTTTGCCGCGACCCGGGGGGGGGGCCCGGGGCCCCCCGTGACATACCCCCCCCCTTCGGCCCCCCCCTCCTTCTGGGGTGGAGGAACCCTGAATTAGTCCGATCCAGAATATTCTCTCTGGCTCCCAGGGCCTCTCCTCGGGGCCCGAACCCCTTCCGTCAAAGAGAAAAAAACGCTTCCCCTGACCGTCTTCATATCTAGAATCTCCTTTTCCGTAAAGACACGTGGTATCGGGCCCCAGGAGTGGGAGGAGCAAGTACCCGAGAGAACGATTTAAGGGGCCGGTTTTTACGGGAACAGGAAAGGGGTTCGGGACCCCCAAGTGGGGGGGAAAGGGGGATTGTATCTATGGGTTAATGCCTTGAGCACTTTTGAATGGGCCCGGAACCGGGACCCAGCTTATACTGGGAACCTTAAACGTATTATTTTCCGACAAACCCCCCTTGTCCCTGGGGAAAAGGTTGGGGGAGGTCTTCGCTTTTGTCGGCTGAGCCCTTTGGTGCGGGCGGAGGCCAGGAGTAGCGAATGGTGAGTCTGTTTGCATATAGCTGTCAGGTCCTGGACCAGCTCTTCCACAGCAGGCACCTCCGAGGGCACAGAAAGGGGGAGGGACGGGGGTCGCGGGCCCACCCGTGACAGCAGTCCATGATGCACAAGAAGTTCATGAAATCTATATCACTGTTGTTGTTGATGATGATCTCCATGACTATTTACACAGGGTGTTATATAACAATATATAACAGTTACTAGTTCTAAACTATTTTTTTTGTATAACTATCTGTCTTCACGCAGAAATTTTTGAAGTTTCAAAATAGCTAATTTTCCCAAATTTTCACATTTTGATATTTTTTGGAAATAAACAAGGACTGTATTGACCAAAATTTATTATGAACTTAAAACACAATGTGTTACGAGAAAACAATCCCGAAATCACTTGGGTAGGTAAAATCATTAAAAATTTGTTCCCACAATGAGGTGCAGTAATTATTATTATATGGTAACTTAAACTATTTTCCTAGTGCATATTTCACAGCCTCATTTTCTCAAAATCATTTAACAAAATTAAACATTTTTAATTTCAGATTTCATTTCATCAAATTTTTTTGTAAGGTTTGCAGAAATATTTATTTAGGATCTCTGGATAAAGTAGAGTAGACTTTATACTGTCAGGCTATGTTCACACGGCTTAACTGCAGGGCGTAATTCCGCCCCGCAATTACGCCGTGTGGCCGGGGGCGGGAGCGGGGAGCGAGCGGGGGGGCCGGCACTTCTCTATGAGAACTGTGCATTACCGTAGTTACTGGGACGGATTCAGCCCGTAATTGGCGCACTTCGGCGCGTAATTATGGACTGAATTACGTCCCAGAATAAGCCGTGTGAACATGGCCTTAAAGGTAGAATGTGATAACTCTTCATTACTTCTTCCTTTGGTTTATCATACACATATTTTAACCCTTTCTACTTGTGATGAGGAGTTCTGTATTTCTATTAAATTTGTATGCTATGACTCTTCACTTTAATTGTTTTATTCAAACAATAACAATTCTCATAAATGAAATGTACCATTATACATTTTTTTTTTATAAATACCTCCCTGCTTAAATGAAATTGTTTGCCTCACCAATAGCATTTATTATCCAAGCACAGGACAGGTGATGAATATATGATTGGTGAGGGTATGATAACTGAACCCCCCAGTGATCACTAGAACAAAGTTTTCAATTTCCCCATCTGAGTGGAGCGGCAATCACAAGTTCACACTGCTACTGCTCCATTTACCGTGTATGGGACTCACAGAGTTAGGCGAGTACAGCAATTGACCATCTTCATCAGTCCCATAGGTAAAGAATACAACAGAAGTGCACACTGAAGATTGCTGTTTCAATCAAATGAGAGATTCAGGATTGATGCTGTCTTGAATGTTGGATTTCAAGTGGTCACATCCCAACCAATCATACATTTAATACCTATTCTGTGCATGGATAATACATGGTAGCAGTGGGACAACGTCTTTAATAGTCAATACCACAATGGATTTATACGTATATACACTGGGATTATTGGAATCAGAGCTTTCCCTGATGAGTATCAAAAAGCTATAATATGCAAGCAATTTACCTGAAGTAGCCCATCTTTGGTAAGTAGTTAGTAGGAATAGATTTATATCTCCAGTTCATTCCTCCATCTGCAAATCGCATGAGGCAGAAAGAGAAGATGCCATCTGTGACTAACACAGCCTGGTAGGTGCTTGTCTGCAATAAGAATGTTACAGTCAAACAAAAGCTTTCATGCAATGGATTATAACATAATAATACATTATTCATAACAATGGGAAAATTCTCCCCAGCCCACATTCTAGTGGGTTGGGGAGGGCTTGAAGTACGAGAAAAATAAAAGATTTACCTTAGCAAACGGCTCTATCCCAGTGCTGAGCGCCAGTCCCGCTACCCCCAACCCTGCAAGCTTTTATAGGCCTCAGCAGTCTCTTCCTGTTTTAACAGCATGTGATTGCTGAGGTCTATGACTGGCTGCAGGGTCACGTGCTGATGATTGTGAAGTCATTGGCAGGCACCCAGGTTTCATAGCTCAGCTGTGGAACGGAGCTTGTTGGAAAGGCCAGTGGACACTACCACTTCATTCAAACTCCTCACCCCGGTTATGTGGTAAGGATAAATAAGGGCCTGAGGACCACTCTCGCAGTGATCATGGGGGCCACATTGATCATATACTTATAACCAGGGGCGTAACTACCAGGGTAGCAGGGGGAGCAGTTGCTACGGGGCCCCTGCGCTTAGGGGGCCCCGGGGCAGCTGCTACCGCGTCCGCTACCCCGGTAATGCCGCTCCTGGGCCCGCCGGCAGTGAACTTAACAGTTCACTGCAGCGGGCGGGGAGCTGCGGGGCCCGGCGCATACTCCCTCTGAACACCCGGGCCCCCCGGCCCGAGCTTTCAGAGGCAGCGCTTCCATGGAGATAGCAGGACGGAGCGCCGATTGCTCCGCTCTGTTACTTTCCCCTGCCAGCGCTCTGTGGTCACGTGGGCGCGCGGTGACGTCACATCACCGCGCCGCCCGTGCTGAGCGCAGAGGCTGCAGGGAGAGCAGCAGAGCGAAGCGAGCGGCGCATCGGGGGAGCGTGGACCGAGGTGAGTAACTTGTTTCTTATTTTACCTGCCCCCCATATGCCTGCCTATAGCCCCCATATGCCTACCTATACCCCCCATATGCCTACCTATACCCCCCATATGCCTGCCTATACCCCCACATATGCCTGCCTATAGCCCCCATATGCCTGCCTATACCCCCATATGCCTGCCTATACCCCCATATGCCTGCCTATAGCCCCCATATGCCTGCCTATACCCCCACATGCCTGCCTATACCCCCACATGCCTGCCTATACCCCCATATGCCTGCCTATACCCCCAATATGCCTGCCTATACCCCCATATGCCTGCCTATACCCCTCATATGCCTGCCTATACCCCCATATGCCTGCCTATACCCCCCATATGCCTGCCTATATACCCCATATGCCTGCCTATACCCCCCATATGCCTGCCTGCCTGCCTATACAGCCCCCTATATGCCTGCCTGCCTATACAGCCCCCTATATGCCTGCCTGCCTATACAGCCCCCTATATGCCTGCCTGCCTATACAGCCCCCTATATGCCTGCCTGCCTATACAGCCCCCATATGCCTGCCTGTACAGCCCCCATATGCCTGCCGTATACCCCCACAAGCCTGCCTGTCTACTTATATGGGGCCCCTTTAGCTACCTAAACCCTACCTATATGGCCCCTATAGCCCACCTAACCCCTGTCTACCTGTATGGCTCCCTATAGCTACCTAAACCCTGCCTGCCTATATGGGCACTATTGGCTACCTAAACCTTGCCTATTTGGGGCCCCATATATCCTATCTAAACCCTGCCTGCCTAAATGCACCCCATATAGCCAGGGGGCAGGTGCTGGAAAAGTCAGGATTCTAAGATATTTGTGTCTAAATCTGCAGGGACAAGTGGTCGGGAGATGTCATCAAGATGGCGGACTGGACCGGATGCAGAACAAAAGAGAAAGTCAACGACTGGTCAGAGAAACGTCACCTGTGAGTCACAAGATGTAACTGCACTGTAATCACTTATATGTCTGCACAGGCTGTGTACACTGCTGTCTACCACTATATGGTCACTGTATGGTGGTTATATACAGTCTGCAGAGCCTGTGTACACTGCTGTCTACCACTATATGGTCACTGTATGGAGGTAATATACAGTCTGCAGAGCCTGTGTACACTGCTGTCTACCACTATAGGGTCACTGTATGGAGGTAATATACAGTCTGCCGAGCCTGTGTACATTGGTGTCTACCATTATATGGTCCCTGTATGGTGGTTATATACAGTCTGCAGAGCCTGTGTACACTGGTGTCTACCACTATATGGTCACTATATTATTATATATTATTATTATTATTAGACAGTATTAGTCTTTATGTACTGATCAGTAATAGTGTAGGGGTATTATTTAGTCACTATGTGGTGGTAATTTGTGGTCGTGTTCTGGCGGTATAATCAGGTCCTTATGTAATAGCGTTATTGGTAATGTTGGTCTTAGTATTGTGGGATTTGTTTGGTAGCAGTATGATGGTGAGATGTATGGGGAGGTATTTGCCCCTTGTATTATCTACATTATCTAACAGCATGTCCTGGTACATGGTCGTGGTCAGGGAGGGGGGGGGGGGGCCCATCCAAAAGTTTGCTATGGGGCCCTGGCTTATCTAGTTACGCCCCTGCATATAACCTATGCTGTAGCAAAACCTGATAAACAAGAGAATGACAAATGTCACTTGTCTAAACTGTAACTGGGGTTGCTGTGAAGATAAATGTATGGATGCATATAGATTGTACAATGCCTTGTAGGTTAGGAGTTTATTCATATCTCGTTGATTAGCTTTAAACATGTAAGGTAAATAAACATTCTTACCAAATACATTTCTATTCTCTTTTTCCTTCCTTTCAATGATACAGTATTTTTGTCTATCCTACTTGTTTTTAGATTATTTTCTAGTTTACCAACCCCCTGTGTTATCATGTCATCTTATTTTCTCTGCGTTTTTACTATATTTTTGTAACAACACTAAATATTACTTCATTCTAGTTACGAAGCGTACCGTGTATACACAGATGTATAAAATTGTTGGCACCCTTTTGTTAAAGAAAGAAAAACCAGCAATGGTCAGTGAAATAATCTGACACTGTCAAAAGTAATGATACATTTAAATTTACCGAAAATCAACTTATGGAAATCAGACATTGTGTTTGAATTGTGGTTCAACCACAAAAAAAAAATAAATAAATAAATAAAAAACTTCTAACTACTTGCTGCACAACTCAACTGAACTATAAGTGAACCAACTCTGAAGTGCATAGCTACTGGGGCTAGTTTATATGTATTCCTACATACTTATATGGTCCCAGCACCCCTTGCTCACTACTGCATTGTCTGACATCACATGTGCTGCTTTTCTTAAAGGGAATGAGTCATTGTTTAAGTCCCATTTTTATGTTAAACACATTTTTTAGGAATTTTTGGTTGTTTTTTTTAAATTTTTTAATAATTCTTAAGTCTTGCAGTTTTCACTTTGGCCACTAGGCCTTGTTTGCACTGCTTTAACAGCAGTCAGAGAGGTGCTTTACAGTAGCTTCATGCACACAGGAGACTTAAGACTGACTCAGTCCCATTCACTTCTATAGGAGAGTTTTCTAGTCATGCTCTGTGACTTTGGAAGAAGTCACTGTGCAGGGAGGTGCTCTTGTGACTGGTGGATCCTGTGTTATCTATTCACACTGGTGTCTCCTTTCAGTTTGACCCTCTTTGTACTGATAATGAGCAGACAACTGAGAATCTTTCTGTACCGAACGGGAAGTGTAAGACTATTATTAGGCTAAGTGGGCAAATTGAAAACTGAAGGACTTAAGAATTATTACAAAATATTGAAAGTGATATGGAAAATTTAAAAAAATATAAACAAAAATTCTTAAAAAAATTTGTTAAACATAAAAATGTGAGTTAAAGGGGTTTTGCCAGGATGTGCCTTATCTGCTAAGAATCAAATGTAAACAAGCCACGCTGAGGGGAGAGAGAGAGACACAGCCAGAGCACAGAGCCGTGCATAAGGGATCGTGTGAAATGTTCACTCAAATAATCAAACTACAACTAGTGGATTCTGTATACAAAAGACAACACCTTTTGAAAGCTTCTTCATGTTCTCTGTCATCAGATAGAGCAGGGATCTACTCAGATAATCACACTACAACTAGTGGATTCTGTATACAAAAGACAACATATTTCTACCCGGTGCCTTGAATGCTTCTTCAGCTCCCTCTCATCAGATAAGAAGTGTGATCTGCACAAGCCCGGCCAGCAGCTCTTGTCAGGTCGTATCTAATAGAAGCTTTGAAGTAACTAAGGGCAGGTAAGGCAGCCTGTAGCTCTCTCAGGCTGCAATTTTTGTAATCACATATATTTAGAAAAGTGATTAAATACCCATTTTGGAGGATCCCACGTCAACATTACATCGTGGAAAAACCCCTTTAAACAATAAGTCATTTTTGATGACACATTCCCTTTAAAGTGCAAGTAGAACAGCACAATATGAACATTGAACCATTATATGAAACAGTATGAATCCTATCACTTGCATCATCAAATCATACAAAATGATATACAGTACATCACAAACCTCACAAAATAGTGTGAACAGATTACAATTACATACAGCTTGGTAATATAGTCTCACTACATAGCTTCCTTATGCAATTTAATAGAATGTGAAAAGTTTTACAGAAATAAAGAAACATTTAAAGTAACAGATACATAGTTCAAGTCATGCAGTAGCTTTATATACACAGTATTGCATACAGATATGTATACCTACATCTGTACATATATGATATTGTTTCTAGTGATCATACCTCGAAGGAATTGAAGAAATATGAAGGATATGGTAGAACCTGATGCCAAGTTATCTTTATGGCCCACAGAGCTTGAAATGACACAGGAAGAGCAGGAAAATAAGACTTTATTTCAGATTCAAGCTGGTTTTTGAAATCTGTGTTTTCCATGGGTAAAGATTGAAAGTCATATGTCTGCAAAATACAAAGAGGAAGAGTTAGATTCAAAGCAGGGGCATGACTACTACTTTACCACCCAAAATAGTTACTGCAGAGCCCGCAGCGTTAGGGGGTTCAGGCTGCTGGACGGAAACACAGGAGATTTTCTTCTGTATGCTGAGAGGCAGAGGCCTTCCAGCATACAGTTAGTCGTTTCAGTGACTGCACTAACAACTAGGCTTCTTAGTCAGGGGGCCCACAGACCAACTGGCCAGTCCTTTCAGATTCTTCCCAAATGGGTTGTTAAAATACCAGCTGGTTCAGACGAACTGAGGAGAAGCAGGATCCTGATCTGTTCCCTTAAATTAAATTGTAACTGTGTTCTTAGGTCTCGCCTACAACTGAATAATCAGAAGCTGATCTTCTGTGACCTACCCAAACATTCCCCACTTCCTCTTTTTACTCCTATTTATCAGGGAGAACAGTATGTACTGTATTCTAATTTATTTCCGGCACAGTGTGTATTATAATTAATTTCTAGTGGAATAGTGTACAATATAATTAATTTCAGAAGGTATAGTGTGTTATCAATTTTTTGGGTACAGTGTATGATATAATTAATTTCAGGGGGCAGTATGTAAAATAATTAATATAAGAGGGTACATTGTAGGTATCTAACTAATTTCAGGGGAACAGTCAGTATCAAAATTCATTTCTGTGATAGAGTGTTTATTATAATTAATATCAAGGGTACAGTTTGTAATAAATTTATTTTAGAGGGTAAAGTATGTAAAATAATTTCAGGAGATACTGTGTATATTGTAATTAATGTTGTGTGTACAGTATGTAATTCATTTCAGGGGGTACATTGTAAGTCAATAAATTTCATGGGGTACAATGTGTAGTTTAATACTATAATGGGGTACAACATGTATTATTATTTATTTATGTGATTAAAGAGTGTAATATGATTAATTTCAAGGGCTACAGTGTATATTATAATTAATTTGGGGGGACAGACAGTTTGTCACTTCTGTCAGTGTTCCCACTTCTGTCACTGTCCTAATTAAGTGTTAATCCCTTCCATACTGCCAAGTATCCCAAGTGATCTTTTCTATTTTTTTTTCCTTTATATACTAAGGGGAAAAAAACTTCTCACATGATGTATTGGGGGAAAGTATCTTATAAGTTGTTTGTTGTGGACGTTATGTAAAAAAATTCAAAATACAAAGAAAAATGTAGTTGTTTAGAGTGTTTGTTTGGGGTGATCACAGCATACAAATTATTTGAGGTGACAGGTGTTTTATTTCATGAAAAATAAATATAAAAAAGGAAAAATAAATAAATAAAATATTAGTTTTGTAATTTAGGACATTTGTTAAGAGTAAGGCTATGTTCACACGGCTTATTTCGGGCCGTATTTACGGACGTAATTACGTCCGCAAATACGTCCCGAAATACGTTACAAATAATGTACAATTAGATTAGCATTGATTCCAATGTAAAATACGCCTCGTCATTCACACGAGGCGTATTTTCGCGACGTATTTGCGGGCGTAAATACGTCCGTAAATACGATCGTAAAATTAAGTCCCCTGTCACTTATTGAGGTGTATTTTGTAACGTAAATGCCCATAATAAAGAATGGGGAATGTATTTACGACGCGAAATAAGTGCCACACTTTGTGACACGTATTTGAAACGTATTTCAGGACGTATTTGCGGACGTAAATACGTCCGTAAATACGCCACGAAATAAGCTGTGTGAACATAGCCTAATAGTTGCATATAAATTTGTCAAGGCTAATTTAGTAAGAAAAATATAAACATACAAAGAAAATTACTTTTTATATTTTACAGTTACTGTACAGTTTGCATAAAAGATTTATCACTTTTTCAGTTTATTGTTTATATATCCATATAAAAAGCAATATGTCTCAGAGAAAGAATACAGCTGAAGAAGCATATACAGTGCCTTAGAAAAGTATTCAGCCCCTTTGAACTTTTCAACCTTTTGCCACATTTCAGGCTACAAAGATATAACATTTTAATTTTTTTGTGAAGAGTCAACAAGTGGGACACAATTGTGAAGTGGAACGAAATTTATTGGATATTTTAAACTTTTGTAAAAAATAAAAAACTGAAAAGTGGGGCGTGCAAAATTATTCAGTCCTCTTAAGTAGTGTTGAGCGATTTTTATCGACAAAGTTGAAATCGGCAAGGTTTTTATGGTGATCGAAATTTCCAGATCATGCGATAATTAAGGTTAAAATCTGTGCATCATCTATTAAGATCGCGCCTTTTTCGGCGCTTCCTGTAGTTTTGGCGGCCAGCAAATCAGATTACAGAATAGAGCAGGTGAGATGTGTGTTGCGACGTCATGACTGGGATGTGTATGGTTGCGATTGGCTGAAAAATCACATGCCCCTCGTTTTACATAGAACAGCATTTCCTGTTTCAGCCTCAGTGTCTCTCAGCGTCTCATAGGGATAGGACCTGCGTTCTGCCGGTGGCCAAACAGCTCAGCGAAATTAGTCTATTTCTGCACAGAGAAACCTCTTCTATTAGCTGTGATCCTTCCAATTTAGTTAGATTTGAAGATTGTATGTAGTTTGATAGAGAATTTTAAAGCAGAATCTACCACTGTAAAATTCACGCGTGGGAGCGGTGGGGGGGGGGGGGGGGGGGGGGGGGGGGGGGGGGGGGGGCCCGCGGGCGAACACAGACAAGCTCTATCTATAAAGAACACTGGATAAAGTTCACCAAGACTTAGTGTAGACATTGTAGTGGAATATCTTTATTATTAACAGTTTGCTATTGAAATATTTCCTGGATATTGGGCAGCCTGAACTTATATTGGATAAACATCATTTCTAGTAACTGCGGGTCTCTTTGTTAGCTGCAAAACTCCACTTTTATTATCAGTATACATTTCAGATAGGTGTTCAATTTTACCCATTACACCTGTGACTGTTGATATATCCACCTTGCACTTAAATTACAAACCAGCAATCTTGTAGTCAGCACAGGTTGTTTGTTGCCAAAAATACCGTGTATCGTACGAAAACATCACAGTTACGTGTTTTTTGACTTTTGCGCACCCAGCACTGTTCATTGACGCAGCATCTACGTAAATCTTAAAACAGCAATTCTATATTCACCACAGGTTAATTGAAAGGTGCAAAAAATACCGTTTATTATATCAAAACATAACAGTTAAGTGTTTTTTGACTTTTGCGCACCCAGCACTGTTCATTGACGCAGCATCTACGTAAATCTTAAAACAGCAATTCTATATTCACCACAGGTGAATTGAAAGGTGCAAAAATACCTTTTATTATATCAAAACATAACAGTTAAGTTTTTTTTTGACTTTTGCGCACCCAGCACTGTTCATTGACGCAGCATCTACGTAAATCTTAAAACAGCAATTCTATATTCACCACAGGTGAATTGAAAGGTGCAAAAAATACCGTTTATTATATCAAAACATAACAGTTTCGTGTTTTTTTGACTTTTGCGCACCCAGCACTGTTCATTGACACAGCATCTACGTAAATCTTAAAACAGCAATTCTATATTCACCACAGTTGAATTGAAAGGTGCAAAAAATACCGTTTATTATATCAAAACATAACAGTTAACGTGTTTTTTTGACTTTTGCGCACCCAGCATTGTTCATTGGCGCAGCATCTACGTATATACAGGTATAGTCAATGTCCAGTTCAACTAAAATGGTGGTTGAAAGACTCCTTTTTCCGGCACTTTTTAAATGTGGGGGTCATGCAGGTTTGGGGCCAATGCTGTGGCCCAGGACAGGTATAGTCAATGTCCAGTTCAACTAAAATGGTGGTTGAAAGACTCCTTTTTGCGGCACTTTTTAAATGTGGGGTCATGCAGGTTTGGGGCTCATGCTGCGTTCCAGGACAGGGATATTCAATGTCCAGTTCAAGTAACATGATGGTTGAATTCATACTGCCTTCTGGCACTTTTTAATTTGTGGGTGATGCAGGTTTAAAGGGTCAGGCTGTGGTACAAGACAGGGATAGTAAATGGTCTGTGACTTTTTTTCTGTGACTTTTATAACCTAAGTGTGTTGCCTAAGATGTAGCATGTATCCATTTGACTGTTGTGGATGTTAATTTCAGCTTCTCCAGCCTTGTTTGGGTGTAATAATGAAGGTGTTGTTGCTCTCCCATAGACTTTAATGGTCATCGCGCATAATCGATGCTCACTATCAAAAAACCTTATCGATAGCGGCCGACTATCGAATATCGATCGATCTCGATAGCCAACGCAATCGCTCAACACTACTCTTAAGTTAATACTTTGTAGCACCAACTTTTGCTGTGATTACAGCTGCAAGTCGCTTGGGGTATGTCTCTATCAGTTTTGCCCATCGAGAGACTGAAATTCTTGCCCATTCTTCCTTGGAAAACAGCTGGAGCTCAGTGAGGTTGGATGGAGAGTGTTTGTGAACAGCAGTTTTCAGCTCTTTCCACAGATTCTCGATTGGATTCAGGTCTAGACTGTGACTTGACCATTTAACCCCTGGTACATTCTTTGTGAACCATTCCTTGTAGTTTTTTGCTTTATTTTGGGATCATTGTCTTTTGGAAGAAATCCCGCCCAGCCAGGTCTTTTGCAGCCCCAAACAGGTTTTCCCCAAAAGGTCTGTTTTTGGCTCCATCCATCTTCCCATAATTTAACCACTTCCCTGTCCCTCTGAAGAAAAGCAGGCCCAAACCATGATGCCCCCACCCCATGTGTGACAGCAGGGAAGGTTTTTCGGGTGAGAGCTGTCTGTTTTTTAACCCCAAACATATCGTTTGCTTTGTAGCCAAAAAGTTTGATTTTGGTTTCATCTGAGCAAGCACCTTCTTCCACATGTTTGGTGTCCCCCCAGGCGGCTTGGGCAAACTTTAAACAAGACTTTTTTTAATAAAACTTTGAGAAATGGATTTCTACTTGCCACTCTTTCAAAAAGGGCCCAGATTTGTGCAGTTTGTCCATGGAAAAAATCCCCCCTCAGCTGGATCTCTCAGTTCCTCCAGATAAACAGGGGGCCTCTTGGCCATCTCTGATCACTTTTTCTCCTTGTTTGAGATGAAAGTTTGGGGGAGGGGGGGTCTTGGTAATTTGCAGTGGTCTGATCTCCTTCCATTTCAATTGATGCTTGCACAGTCCCCTTGGGAGTTTAAATTTTTTGTTGATTCTTCACAAAAAAATTAAAATTTTAAAAATCTTTAGTGGGAAGCCTGAAATGTGGCAAAAGGTTGAAAAGTTCAAGGGGGCTGAATACTTTCGCAAGGCACTGTAACATATTTGCTCTTATATAGAATCAGGCAGTTAAGAAGGATCAGATTTTATCATGTCCGGGGGACCTCCATGAAAAACTTTTCCCCCCCGGTTCGTGAATTTAATGCTACTTTGGAGATCCACAGTCGTGCAGACAAACCAATATGCGGAGCTGCTAATCTGCTTTAGGGGGAGCAGGGGGAAAAACACAGGGCACAAGGGAGATCTGCCCAGGGGGGAAAAATTGCAGACACAGGGGAGACCTACAGCAGGGGAAGAGATTGCAGGACACAGGGGGAGACCTGACAGCAGGGGAAGAGATTGCAGGACACAGGATGAGACCTGGCAGCAGGGGAAGAGAGAGACCTGGCAGCAGGGGACAAGATTTTCGGACACAGGGGATACTGCGCAGGGGGAAAAGATTTTCGGACACGTGGGAGACCTGGCAGCAGGGGGAAAAGATCGGGGGAACGGGAATCGACAGCAGGGGAAGAGATTGCAGGACACAGGGGGAGACCTGGAAGCAGGGGAAGAGATTGCAGGACACAGGGGGAGACCTGACAGCAGGGGAAGAGATTGCAGGACACAGGGGGAGACCTGACAGCAGGGGAAGAGATTGCAGGACACAGGGGGGCCTGGCACAGGGGAAGAGGGAAACCTGGCGCAGGGGGGCAAATTGCAGGGCACAGGGGGGTATCTGGCCCCGGGAAAGAGCAGGACCAGGGGGGGAAACCCGGCACAGGGGGAAGAGAGAACCTGGGACAGGGGGCAAGAGCAGGGCCAGGGGATTCGGGGCCCCGGGAAGAAGCAGACACAGGGGGATTTTTTGGCCCAGGGGGAGATTTTCAGGACCAGGGGGAGACCTGGAAGCAGGGGAAGAGATTGCAGGACACATGGGGAGACCTGACAGCAGGGGAAGAGATTGAAGGACACAGGGGGAGACCTGGCAGCAGGGGAAGAGAGAGACCTGGCAGCAGGGGACAAGATTGCAGGACACAGGGGGATATCTGGCCCAGGGGAAGAGATTGCAGGACACAGTGGGAGACCTGGCAGCAGGGGAAGAGATCGAGGCAAGGGGACTTCGACAGCAGGGGAAGAAATTTCAGGGCACAGGGGGGGGACCTGGAAACAGGGAAGAGATTGCAGGACACAGGGAGACCTACCAGGGGAAAGATTGCGGACACAGGGGAACCTGAAGCGGGGGAAAAGTTGCAGGGCACATGGGGGGAAATGACAGCAGGGGGGAGGGTTGAAGGACACAAAGGGGGGGAAACCTGGGAGCAGGGGAAGAGAAACCTGGGAGCAGGGGACAAAATTTCAGGACACAGGGGGAAAATCTGGCCCAGGGGGAAAAGATTTCAGGGCACAGTGGGAGACCCCGGGGCAGGGAAGAATCGGGGGGGGGACAGGGAGACCTGCCAGCAGGGGAAGAGATTGCAGGACACAGGGGGAGACCTGGCAGCAGGGGAAGAGATAGCAGGACACAGGAAGAGACCTGACAGCAGGGGAAGAGAAAACAAGACAGAGCGGGAGACCTGGCAGCAGGGGAAGAGATAGCAGGACACAGGGGGGAGACCTGACAGCAGGGGAAGAGATCGTAAGACATAGGGGGAGACCTGGCAGCAGGGGAAGGATCGCAACACAGGGGAACCTGCGCAGGGAAGTGATCACAGGGGCATAGGGAGACTTTGGGAGCAGGGGGAAAGATCGCAGGATACAGGGGAACCTGCAGCAGGGAAGAAAGACCCAGCAGGGGAAGAGATTTTCAGGACACATGAGGAACCTGGGGGCCCGGGGGAAAATATCGCAGGGCACAAGGGAACTTTGGTAGCAGGGGGAAAGATCGCAGGACACAGGGGGAGACCTGGCAGCAGGGGAAGAGAGAGACCTGGCAGCAGGGGAAGAGATTGCAGGACACAGGGGGATATCTGGCGCAGGGGAAGAGATTGGAGGACACAGGGGGAGACCTGGCAGCAGGGGAAGAGATTGCAGGATACAGGGGGAAACCTGGCAGCAGGGGAAGAGATCACAGCCCAAAAGAGATGAAAACATGGGGAGAGATAAAAGCACTGGGAGCAACATTACGGAAGAATATGATGGCAGGGTGGGAGTACGCACGTTCCCGAGCCCAGCTATCACAGAGAGAATGTTCAAATGAGCAATAGCAGCCAGGTCAGGAGAAGTGAAAGTGCTTGGCTGAACCCCTGACAACGAGCAGTACACAGCAGAAAAAAAAAAAGAGATGGACATTCAAATATGGTACATATTTTTTAATTACTTATAATTACAAACTTTGATATTTGCATTTGTGATTATCCATGTGAATTTAATATCGTGGCAAAACCCCTTTAAATTCTGGGGGTTGTTGTTATATATGGTGATAACTAAAAAACCTTCATTACTTGCATACTGATCAACAGATTTGTTGTACCACGCACCCTTGTACTACATAACCATGCCGAGGGATTGATTTGAGACAATAATTAATTTCTTACCTTACACTGACAATTCCATGTGCCTACCCCAAAATGAACCTTATTTTGACTACCTTTATAAAATATGGCCTTTTATTATTATTATTATTATTATTATTACTATTATTATTATTATTATTATTATTATTACTATTATTATTTTGCCAAAAATGTCATGAAATCTATACCCCTGGAAAAAATATAGCAATAGATCTGTCATTTAATTCAAAGGCAGGCTAAAATTCAAAAAATATGTCCCCAGTAAAAAGCCAACATATAGCGTAAAGATTAAAAAAATTATGCGAATCAGAATCTGGCTACAAATATCATTTCAGAATATGTGAGGGAAAGAACACAAAAATTGAGCCTCAGACTATCCTTCCATTTTACGTATAAGTTGTAAAATTGTGAGGTCCCTTGCACCCCGTTCGGCTTCCACTTGTACCTAAATAATTTCTACACTAGCACTCCACCCTTGAAGTGCCTGGCTGTAAAAAAAATCAGCAGCTTGTGAAACGGTTAGAAAAAATCAAAGACGTCTGCTAAAGTCCCTAATAGGCCAAAGGCTAAAAATTGGCGTGGGGCAATGTGCAGTGACAGAGTGCTGTTCTTAAAACATAGGGACAAAAAAGATATTCATATGTAAAATCTCTACATTGGCTGCCCAGCAAATCCATTTCAAATTACTAACTATGACCTACAAGGCTCTCCATAACCTCTCCCCTCCATACATCTCTCCGTTAATCTCTAGATACCTCCCCTCACACAATCTCCGCTCCTCACAGGACCTTCTTCTCTGCTGTCCCCTCACACAACCATCTCCAAGACTTCTCCCGTGCTTCCCCCATATTCTGGAACTCATCGCCACAACACATCAGACTCTCCACCAATTTCACTAACTACAAAAACATCCTAAAAACACATCTCTTCAAAATAGCTTACAGCCCACAATAACCCTGCTGCCACCCAACCCCCACAAACATGTCTGCCCCCCATCTTCTGTTTTTTTCCCTCCTTCCTTGTAGATTATAAGTCCTCGTGGGCAGGGTTATCTCCCCCTATGTACCAGTTAGTCATTTATTGTCACCTTTGTACTTGTTTGGCATATGTTATGTATGTAACCCCCTGAATGTACAGCACCCTGGAATCAATGGCGCTCTAAAATAAATAATAATAATACATGATAATAAAAGCACTCCTGTCCATGTTCCTAGCATACCTGGCACATTCCCAAATCCTGTTTGTATATAGCAGTATAATACATATATAGTGGTGTAAGGGTTGATCTTTCTGACCAAACGATTAAGCCCTGGCAATCAGAAAATCCAAAACTTGGTACAAAAAAATATACATTTAGTCCAAATTGCAATGTACAACTCGAACATATTGTACAGATCAGTCACTTACAGGGCCACATACTTGGTGTTTAAAGAAAGCATTATTATTATTATTATTCATTTATCTTAAAGCGCCATTGGTTCCAGGGCGCTGTACATTCGAGGGGGTTACATACATAACATAAGTCAAACGAGTACAATGATAAGTGATGAATGACAATTGGCACGACAGAGGGAGAGAGGACCCTACCCGCGAGGGCTTACAATCTACAAGGAGGGGGAAAGAGACAGAAGGTAGGGGCAGACATGTTTGTGGAGGGTGTAGTGGCAGCAGGGTTATTGTAGGTTATAAGCAAGCCTGAAGAAATGGGTTTTCAGAATGCTTTTGAAGCTGGTAGAAGTGGAGGAGAGTCTTATTTGCTGGGGAAGTGAGTTCCAGAGTTTGGGGGAAGCACGAGAGAAATCTTCGAGACGGTTATGTGAGGAGCTGATAAGAGGAGAACAGAGAAGAAGGTCCTGTGAGGAGCGGAGATTGCGTGAGGGGAGGTATCTGGAGATTAAGGCAGAGATGTATGGAGGGGAGAGGTCATGGAGAGCCTTGTAGGTCAGGGTTAACAACTTGAAATGAATTCGCTGGGCAACGGGGAGCCAGTGAAGAGATTGACAGAGGGGAGAGGCAGAGGAGAGGTGGATAAGACGGGTTGAGAATTGTTTGAAGGGGAGCAAGAGTGCTAGACGGGAGGCCACAGAGAAGTAAAGTAAAGTAAATTTTTTGGAGCTAGTAAAGAAAGGGAAAATTTATCGTAGAGAGCCCCATAATTGAATCCATCTAAGAAACTGCACCCCTTAAAATAGTCAAAACAGCATTTAGGAAGCTTGTTAACAATCTAGTTGTTTCACAGAAATTAAAGCAGGGTGGGGGTGAAATGTCAAAATTTCCCTTTTTTTTTTTTGCAGATTTTCCATTTTTATCCATTATTCACTGGAACATGGTACATGATAACAGGGATATGCAACTCAATATTGATTCCCCAGTTTCTGACATTTTTTGGGATATATCATATGTGGCCCTAGTGTGCTATTTGACTCAACCACAAGCCTCAGAATAGGAGGAGCCCCTACTGGACTTTGGGGTTTCATTTTCATTAGGATATTTTTAGGTACCATCACAGGTTTGCAGACACTCTAAGGTGCTAAAACTTAATAAACACCCCTAAAAAGACCCCATTTTGGAAACTACACCCCTTAAATAATGTATCCATGGATTTTATGAGTATACTTACCCCACAGGTGTTTCACTAATTTTTTAGCATTAGGCTAGGTCTACACAGCACAAGTTTTTCGGCTGAAAATCTGACCGTACCATGTGCTGCATAGACCGCAATAAAAAAATTGTGCTGTAGTTTACACAGCACAGATTTTTTTACTGTTGGTTTTAAAATCCGGTGGAGTTTGCAACATGTTGTATATTCCGGATTTCCGTCGGATTCCCGATGTGGCTTTTACAAAAATCCGTGTCGAAAAACATGGTCCTGCAAATGTCAAAATGGCATAGGATTTTGGACGGCATTTTGACATTTGCTAAAATCTGCAATTTTAGCTGAAAATGTTTAATTTTCACAAGGAATCCTGGAAAAAGATTCTGATCTTTCTACTTTTCATTGAGAGGAACACTTTCTTCTAATAAATAACTTTAATAAATGAAGAAACATATTTTCTCTAAGATCTTATATCTGTCAAGTTGATATAATAGTCTATATAGAATTCATCAGGCACCATCATTATTAAATACATATGTTTTCCAATTATCAGTAATAGCTACAGTACAATGTAAATATGTCTATTCATTTATTGTATATTGAGACTGATGTTTGAAAATATATATCTGACCTGATAGAAAAGATCTCCTTGGAAACTGGGGGAGAAATCTGCATCTGCCCAGAAAACGGCAATTATTGGCGGAGAAAAAACATCGTTGTCATAGAAGGAATTAAGAGGGTATTTCATAGTGTAAAGTGGTTCGTACGAATTTCGACGAAAAATGATAACACCATTGTCTGTGAACTGTTGAAAAAAGATAAAGAATAAGTTTTTTGTTTTTTTTTTAAAAAAAAAAACAGAGTAAAGCTTTGGACATCAACAGCATTATACATTAACAATATAGAGGTTGAAAGCATGTAATATGTGTCAAGTAGAAAACTGTGTACATTATTCTATCTATAATCAAATGCAATAAAACTTGTATTCAAATGTTTCAAAAAGTTATCCATATTAAATCCTCTGGATATTTCTTTTATTATAATTATATATAGAGTATTATTAGGAGTATCTAATACCAATGTCACACTATTCTATCTAATGGTTGATACATTGAGTTCTGTTTATGTCATCATTTTGTAGTAAAACAATTTTTGTTCTCTCTTTGGGCAAAAGTATGTATCTAAATGGATAACAATATTACTACATATTGCTACTCAAAAGTGAAATCAGTGATATTTTTATTTCTAGCTTGTTTCTTAATGAGTAATGAGTTTTTTTTTTTTATGAATCAGTGATATAGAATGTTTTGTTACTTATTTCTCCAATACAAATGCACTAATAAAGCACTTATCACCTTCCAGCCAAATATTATTGACTGATTTAGAATACTTTGATCCAAAGTATTTGGATAAATAGTATAGAATTACTAACCCATTGTTAGAGGGGTATCTCAATGACAGCTTGATCACAGGAGCCCCCATTAATCAGCTAGGGGGCTCTGGAAGTTCTCAATGTTGCTCAAGCACCACCGGATAACAAATTACATAAAGTTTCTATTAAAATCAATGGTTTGTATATGTAATGAACCAACATGTTGGGCCCTCAATAATATGAAGAGCTTTTTCTAGCCATTCTCTGTTCTGCATAATACATGCAAATCGTGAACAAACCACCATTAAAAGGGTATTTCTATTTCATTGATTAGTTTTATACATGTAAGAAATGGTAAATAAAAACTATTGCCAAATATATTGCTGTTCTGATTTAACTTTCTTTCAGAGTTAGAGCAGTTCTTATTTCCTGCTTGTGTATACAAGCTTTCCTGGGTTACCTACCACCTATCTGTGCTCCAACAGACATCCCTGGCTGGGATGGGGACATCCCTCTCTGCTGATTCTTTATCTATGTTAATGACAAAATTTAACCACTTAAAGCGCCGTTGCCCTCTGCCCTACTGTTTAAACCTTTCTATTAGCAATAACTAGGCTCACCTAGGAATAACAGAGATATGCCAATCACTGCTGTAAAACTACCGACAGCCTGAACAAGAAGTGGGAGCCTGAATCTGGCTGTGAAGCAGGCCTGGACTGGCAATCTGCTCAAGCAAGCAAATTCCTGGTGGGCTGCCTCAGAGTGCACATCGAGGGGCCCCAAGTTCCGGGACCGACCTGTGGTGCTACTCTAGGGGTCTCAAAGGTCGCAAATGCGACCCAATCCCTGAGCCAAGGTGCACACAGGCCCCCCTCACCACACAGCTGCAACACTGGGTCACAGAGACCCAGCAATACAGAAATCACAGCCAGCATGATGTGATGATGTATACCTACCTAACCACTGGGGGAAGCCCTGTATACCTGCCTTACTACTGGAGGAGGTCATGTACACTCACTGGCCACTTTATTAGGTACACCTGTCCAACTGCTCGTTAACACTTAATTTCTAATCAGCCAATCACATGGCGGCAACTCAGTGCATTTAGGCATGTAGACATGGTCAAGACAATCTCCTGCAGTTCAAACCGAGCATCAGTATGGGGAAGAAAGGTGATTTGAGTGCCTTTGAACGTGGCATGGTTGTTGGTGCCAGAAGGGCTGGTCTGAGTATTTCAGAAACTGCTGATCTCCTGGGATTTTCCACGCACAACCATCTCTAGGGTTTACAGAGAATGGTCCGAAAAAGAAAAACATCCAGTGAGCGGCAGTCCTGTGGCGGAAATGCCTCTTTGATGCCAGAGGTCAAAGGAGAATGGGCAGACTGGTTCGAGCTGATAGAAAGGCAACAGTGACTCAAATAGTCACCCGTTACAACCAAGGTAGGCAGAAGAGCATCTCTGAACGCACAGTACGGCGAACTTTGAGGCAGATGGGCTACAGCAGCAGAAGACCACACCGGGTGCCACTCCTTTCAGCTAAGAACAGGAAACTGAGGCTCCAATTTGCCCAAGCTCATCGAAATTGGACAGTAGAAGATTGGAAAAACGTTGCCTGGTCTGATGAGTCTCGATTTCTGCTGCAACATTCGGATGGTAGGGTCAGAATTTGGCGTCAACAACATGAAAGCATGGATCCATCCTGCCTTGTATCAACGGTTCAGGCTGGTGGTGGTGGTGTCATGGTGTGGGGAATATTTTCTTGGCACTCTTTGGGCCCCTTGGTACCAATTGAGCATCGTTGCAACACCTTGTTGAGTCCATGCCACGAAGAATTGAGGCAGTTCTGAAGGCAAAAGGGGGTCCAACCCGTTACTAGCATGGTGTACCTAATAAAGTGGCCGGTGAGTGTATATCTGTCTAACTACTAGGGGAGGCCCTGTATACTTACCTTACTACTGGAGGAGGTCATGTATACCTGCCTAGTTAATGGGGGAGGCCCTGTACACCTATCTACCTACTGGGGGAGGCCCTGTATATCTACCTTACTACTGGGGGGAGGTGTTGTATACCTACCTAACTACTGAGGGATGCCTTGTATACACACCTAACTACTATGGGAGGCTTTATATATCTGCCTAACTACTGGGTAAAGAGCTGTATACCTGCCTCCCAACTGGGGGAAGCCCTGAATGCCTGCCAGCCAACTGGGGGAGGTCCTGTATAATCCAAAACTTGAGAAAATTATCGGCATAAAAAATATTTTAAAAAACAATATTTCTTCATTAAAAAGTCCACCGCACAGCAGTGAAGCTCATCACACTAACATGTTTTAGGCCTGATATGGCCTTTGTTCACAGCATGAACATCACTGCTTTGTGATGGACTTTTTTAAAAAAAAAAATAAAAGTTGTTTTTTACATTTTTTATGCCGATAATTCTTTTGGATGGTACAACTACTTCAGGTCGACAGTTTTATCGTGCACATTTTTCTATGCATGAAAAGGTTATAGAGCCTGGACATTGTCAGTAAGTAGTAAGTGCAGCACTCACAAACCTTTGGTTTACTTTGGATGTGGAGGCCTGTATACCTGCCCAACTACTGAGGGAGGTCATATATACCTGTCTGGCTACTGGGGGTGGCCTTGTATACCTGCCTGACTACAGAGGGAAGGCCCTGTATACCTGACAACTACTGAGAGGAGACCCTGTAAACATGCCTAACTACTGGGGGAATCCCTGTCTACCTGCCTAACTACTGGGGAAAGCATTATATATCTGCCTAACTACTTAGGGAAAGTATATATCTACCTACTGGTGGGCCTATGTACCTACCTACTGGGGGCAGTCTCTGTATACCTGACTAACTACTGTGGGACAGTATATATCTACCGACTGGGGGGCCTATGTACCTACCTACTGGGGGACCTTATATACCGACATGCTAGAGAGGGCCCTACATATCTATCTATGTACCGGAGGAGCCCTTTATACCTACTTAATTTGGGGACCACTCTACTATATAGAGTGTATACCTACATACTGGTGGCACAAATGGGGGCCCTTTTATCAGCTCTGAGCACTTTCGCTGTTTGAGGTACAATTACTGTGTGGGACACCAAAAGGGGCAATATTAATAGTTGGGGCACTATGGATAGGGAGTTTGTAGAGGTGGGGATTGAAAAGAAAATATTGGAAAAGTGAGGAGGCTAAGTCTACACAGCACAGAAATACATTGGATTTTCGGCAGATTCAGTATTTTGAATCCGCCAAAAATCCGACAGTACATTGTGCTGCATAGACAGCAATAAAAAATCCATGCTGTAGTCTACACAGCATGGATTTTCTACCATCGCATTTAAAATACAGTGGAATTCCGCAGGATTCTGCGGGATTGCTGTCGGATTCCCGTACATTCAATTGTACAGGGCTGACGGAAAATCTGAAAACCAACCACGGCTTTTGCGCAAAGCCACGCCGAAAACCGTAGTCCAGCAAATGTCAAAATGCCGTCAGATTTTGGACGGCATTTTGACATTTGCTGTATAGCCTAAGATGTATTAGCCTAAGATGTTTGTGTGGTAAATGGGAAGAGAACAACTCAACAGAGAAGAGAATGGCTTATCAGAAAAGATGTCATGATAGTCTGTGCAAGATGGAGAAGAAAAGGAGAAGGTAACAATTCCCATCAGAAAAAATGTCTGCTGGGAGTCCCTGATTTTAGGGGTTATTTTGCTTCTGTGTTGGATCAGTGCTGTATTCACTGTCATGTGGTGGTGACCACAAGTGATCTGTGATTGCCGATGATCTAACTCCTATTTGATATCTATATGGTGGTATTGTAGGTTATATCAGTGCTTGTATAGTGGCAGCGTAAACTTGTCCCTGATTGTAAAAGTGACTGCACACCTGTCCCTAATTCTGTGATTAGGGGTTTCTCTGTGCCACTTTTACTTTCTTTCTTGTGTTTATAGTATTGTTGACTTTAAAAAATGGCAAGGTGCTTGACTGAGGTACATTTTGGAGGTGAATACTGTATGTGGGCTGGTGGGAGGGAGCAGATATTTTATGGGGACTGCTGGGGGTTTATGCCAGGGCTGCTTTTTGTTCTCAGTTTGGTCCTGCTGTGAAGAGCAGGCTCTGTGAAGCAGCATGGTGAGAAAACCCCTGTAATTTAAAATTCATTATTAGAGTATTTGAAAATCAATTTTCGAAAGGAGATAACCCTTTAATAAACTGAGACACTATGGGCGGCATGTCCCATTAGGGCTGCACCATTTTTTGGTGTATGTTGCACCAAAAAACTGTTGACACCATATTCTCTATATAAATGAACTGTTTTACACCAACACTAGGCGCATTTGACACTTTTGAATGCGCCTAAAGTAGGCATGTCAAATATGCTAGCAATGTTATGCTAAGCTCCTTTTTTTGGTATACGCCTAAATTAGGTGCATTAAATATGCTATACAAGGAATACCAGACGCTAGATTACTATTACTACTATTTCTGTAGTTATGAAGGGTTACTTGGTAGAACTGTTTAAAACATCAATTGCTGGAAATGGCTAACTTACATATAATGTACTATAAAATGATCCACCAAAAGGAAAGCCTGTTGGGATGTCAATCATCGGGGAAACAAAATCCTGAGTGCGCACTGTAACTCTTGTTCCACTGAAGTATTCAAACAATCTGTCCTCTGGAATGAAGATAATATAAAATATTTACTGTAAATGTATGTCATAATTCAATAAGGAATAACCTAGCATCCATGTCCCACATAGGAAAAATATTAAATTGTATACCTTTGCAGATGAATCCATCACCGATAAATCCAGAGGTGCAGGTGCAATAATATGACCCAGGCGTGTTTGTACATTTGGCATAAGGGCTGCACCTGTTACGTCCTGTTTTGCATTCATCCACATCTGGAAAGCAGAAAAGATATAAAATCAGAAGTTTAATGTAGATTATAATTCAAACAGATATCTAAAACTGTTATCATAGAATAGTAATATCTAATAATACTTACCATCGTGGCAGGTTGGCCCTTGCCAATTAGAAGGACATATGCAGGTGAAGTCATTAATTAAGTCAATGCAGATACCACCATTACTACATGATGTAGGGGTACAGTCATTAATATCTGCAAGAGAAAATTAAATATTATCAGCAGAAAAAAAAATTGTAGTATCTAAATTGTAAAGTACCATAGAATATGTTGCTGCTATATCAATAAAGATTACTATTATTAAAAACAGTCACATATACACATAATTCCTCTACTCAAGTACTCACTTATTTCACAGAATCTGCCAGTGAATCCAGGAGCACAGGAGCAGTAGAAACTACTGACCAGATTATTGCACGTGGCTCCATTCCAACAGGGGTTACTCAGACAGTTATCAATTTCTGTAAGAAAAAGCATTTTTACAAAATGATAAGGATTTTAAATAATATAATATATAGATACATATTATGAAATAAGTCTGTATCTTACCGTCTTCACAGTTTACACCAAAGTAGCCAGAATAACAATTACATATGTAACTTCCAACAGTGTTATAGCAGTAACCATGTATACATGGATTTTTCAAGCACTCATCTACATCTGAGGAACAAAATAAAACAATTATTTTTTCCAAGCATTCATCATAATAGAAAAGAGAATTAAGAGCAACACAAAGCATTGCGGAAAAGAACTATTGTATACCTATTGTTTTAGCCAACTTTTAAGAGTAAGAGGGCATGTATAAAAACTGTCTAGGTCTAAGGCTATGTTCACACGGCTTAAACTGGGACGTATCTCGACCCGTAATTCGCGCCGTACTGCGCTTAATACTGGGCGAGATACGTCACAGTCATTAGGGTAATCTACAGTTGTCATAGAGAACTATGGATTACGTCTCCTCTCTCCGCTCGCACAATACGCCGAGCGGAGAGAGAAGTGACATGTCAATTATTCATGGCATATACACGCCGTGAATAATGAATGTCTATGGGGCCGACAGGCTCCCCCGCTTCCGAGCACACTGCGTAATTACGGGCGAAATACATCCTGCAATTATTGTCGTGTGAACCTAGCCTAAGGGTATGTTCACATCTGTTAAATTAATTGTTCATTTTTCTGTGCATGCACAGACAAATTTTAGACATTAAAAAAGGATCCGTTTTTAACCGAATTAAACTAATGCAAACAGAACAAAATTGTTCTGTTTGTGACGGATCTGTACAACAGACCAGTTAATGGAAAAAACCCCAGAAGACTGCACTTCCATTTGTTTCAGTCAACATCTGTTCCATCTCTTTAGCACAAAAAGCCTTGATGATGGTTCCATGGAGGAGCTGAAACGTAGCATGTACTGACTTGGGTGATTAAATTATAATTTTTTTGATTTTTGGTGGTGCTGCTTTCTTTGTTTTTGTACAATGGAGGATTGTGGTCTACTTCTAAACTTTCACACCTTCATTATATTATTTTGTATATATTTTGGTGGTGCTGTATCCCCCCAATTTCTTTGGGGTTAGAACAGAAAGTCAAAGACAGATGTGAAGTAGACCCCTCCTCCACACTTTTTCTATAGACTTCTGTGGGCAGCATGTAACTAGTGAACTGGTAATCCATTTAATCTCTTAAAGGTAATGTTTTGCTATTTTTTTTTTACTAATTAAAACAAGATTTTTATATTCTGATTGTAGACTTTTTTTTTATTTTGTTGTCTGTATGCTATTATGGGGGCAGTCATCCTGTCTGAACTGCTTTTAACGGCATTTAGAGAGATGCTTAACAGCAGCTACATGGACATAGGAACCTTCAAACAGAAGCAGAGCCAGTGCCTTTTATATGAGAGTTTTCTAGACATGCTCTGTGACCTGGAAAGAAATCACTGTTCAGGGAGAGGCAGAGGGGGAACTGTGACTATGGTGGCTTCTGTGTTATATATACAAATTGGTGTCACCTTTTAGTGTAATCCTGCTTGTGCTGATAATGAAACTAAAAAGTTTTATCTGCAGAACAGGAAGCGTCAGACTGTTATTCAGTCTAGTAGACAAAGTGAAAACTGTAGGATCTCAGGATTTAAAAAAAAAAAAAAGTTGATATTGATTTTTTTTTAATGTGCTTTACATAAAAAAACATGACTTAAAAACTAAAACTCTTTTAAAGGGAATCAGAAAATGACCCATTCCCTTTACAAAGGATTTTAGTAGTGAATTACCAGTACAGGATGGTGGTGGAAAGTGAAAAAGTGTACTCAATAAGACATATTATAAAGTTTTATAGATTTACTTGAACTGTCAATTTGTGCAAAGTATGTTGAAGTGCCCATTTAAGGTCCTTTTAAACATAACATTGTTCTCAGGAATTTGATGGATATTTCCATCAAGACAATTCTTGTTGAAGGTGGAACTAGAAGAAGTCATTGTCATTACGGATGACTCTTGCGAGAGTTTTGTACTGTGTAAATCTAAATGTTGCTATGAGTGGTATCATTCATTAACATTTACTGACCATGTCACAGGACTATTTTTACAATAGCTTGGTTTGCTAAAATCAACAATAAATTATCATTGAATCATTGTTCACTAATCTTTGTTGTAAATCAAACTGACAAATTTTTATTACAATCTTATTGCAAAGTGTAAACTTCCCTTATTTTTGTAGGATGGAGCACCTAGAACTCCACAACTTTGCAAACAAGAATGTTGTTATACTATCTGTGACATGTTGGGTAAGTAATATATACTGTGTGCTGGTCAATACAGATTTGATATTTTATGGGGGAGTATACCAGCATTGGCTAAGACCATTGTGAGGAAACACAAGTGCTCATGGATAAGTCTACACATGAAACCTAGGCCATGCCGTGCACCTAGCTACCGTGACGGTTGTGGATTTTCTGCCAGAAGCCATGTTGCTGCCTCCCGTTTCTTAGGACCAACCTAGACGTATTTGCATCTCCACTTCTAGGAAGAAATCAAAGTCTAAAAAACAGATGTGTGCTGTGATGTTGGTGTTTACTGCAGTTGTCACCTGTGCGGGTAACTTGCAGATTTAGAAGCTTGCTTGAGACTATGCGGTGGACACATTTGAAGGCACAGAAGAAGGTGCAGTAGTCCCACAGTGAGCACACAGTGGTGTCCAGTTCATCTGTGCCAAAGAGAAGAAGGCCACAGATGCTTCAGGCAGTAACAGTGCACGCAATTGTGAGGGACTAGTGGGAGTAGGGGCCCTTCCCACTATGGAGCAAAACAGGTTCATGTGGGCCCAGGGGACTCAAAGAGTTGGGCTGAGACTGAACCTGTGCTGTTATTCCATGTTAAACAGTAACCTGATGTTAGCCCTAGAGTTATGGATCTGTGCTTGAAAAGGAATGATGCTGTGCCTGCAGAATTCAGCTTTGCATGGAACTGTATACAAAAACTGCAGTGTCCATCTCTCTTTTTCATTGACTTGCTGCACTTTCCTCGGGGGTCAGTCAACAGCCTGACACCTCGCTTTAAGACTGCCAACCAGGTAGTCCACTCAGGTTGCAGCAGCATATAGAAAAATAGGTGTTATCTAAAGAAGGTCTTGGAACTCTATTCGAGATCGAATTATTTCTTGTAACTTGTTATAAAATGAATAAATAAAAAACAAAGGATTCCAGCAACTGCAGCAAAGTATCCTGGGCTTCAGTGTAGATGTAAAACTTGACTCTTTATTCAGAAATGTTTAAATCCATCAGGTATGCAATCTATATCATGGTTCATATGGCTTACGCATTTCGGCATTTAGTGTACGCTAAGAATAAGGCTAGATGCCGAAATGTGTAAGCTGTATGAACCATGATATGGATTGTATACTGGCTGGATTTTCAAATGTCTGAATAGATAACCAAGTTTTATATTTACATTGAATCCTAGGGTACTTTGGTTCCTGGAATCCTTCGTTTGTTATTTATAACTTATAATTATACTTATAGTTATACTTATAATTATACTTATAATTATATACTTATATATTATATACTTATATATAATTATACATGAACATTCAGGAACTCATAGACACCATATAGTCCTCACAGTCCCCAATTTCCTCCGTCTCCTGCCCCGACCTGGCTGTCAAACAATACAATGAAACCCTCAGAACCACCCTGGACATATTGGCACCACTCACACACAGCCTTGGCACACGCCTCAGTCTCGCTTTCTGCAGCGATGTTCCAGGTGTGCTGAGCGTCTGTGGAGAAAGTCAAAGCTACCTGCAGACTTTCTCTACTACAAATTCATGCTTAGGACTTACCACACCGCCCTTCACTGCGCCAAACAAGAATATTTTCGCTCCCTCATCTCAACACTATACAACAACCCAAAACACCTGTTTGACACTTTCCACTCCCTGATCAGGCCTAAAGCTCAGGCCCTGAAGACCTCTGTGCTGACGACCTGGCTACTCACTTCAAAGACAGTATCCGGCAAAACATTGCATCTCAATCCTCAAGTTAGGGCTTGTTCACACGGACCCGAGCGGCACTTTTGAAACACGCTGCGGCGATCTCTCATGTGAACGCCGCTGTGTGTTCGTCATAGCAAGCAGTGATAATCTCACTGCTAATTGTTTAGATCCGTCTTGAGGTCCGCTCTGTCAATCCCCAAGATGGAGCTACAAAGTGCTTGTAACACGGAGTGAAAACTCTGAGTGAACAAGCCCTAATACTCATCCTGTCACTCCCCGCACATCCTCTAGTCTGCTCTCAGCCCTTGACCCAATGACAGAGGAAGAAGTATCCAGGTTTATCTTGTCTGCTTGCCCCACCACCTGCTTTAGTGACCCATTCCCTCCTACCTCGTCCAGTCTATTTCTCCAGCTGTCATCTCTCATCTAACTGCAACCTCTCTCTCTCCACTGGAATCTTTCCATATTCCTTTAAACATGCCATCATAACCTCTTTACTAAAATAGCCCACTCTGGACCCATCCTGTGCTGCTAATTACTCTAATTAGTCTCTAACCTGCCCTTCATCTCTAAACTCCTCGGTCTACTCTCGCCTAAGCTGCTATCTCTCTGCTAACTCTCTACTCGATCCACTACAATCAGGTTTCCGCACCCTACACTCCACAGAAACTGCTCTAGCTAAAGACTCTAATGATCTCCTCACGGATAAATCACAGGGCAACTACTTGCTTCTTCTGGATCTCTCTGCAGCATTTGACACTGTAGATCACCACCTTCTCCTCAGCATGCTTAGCAGCATTGGCCTCCAGGACACGGCTCTCTCTTGGTTCTCATCCCATCTCTCTGACCGCTCCTTCAGTGTCTCATTTGCAGGTTCTACCTCCTCTCCCCTTCCTCTTGCTGTTGGGGTTCCTCAGGGATCGGATCGGTTCTTGGACTTCTCCTCTTTTCACTCTACACAGCCCCATTGGACAAACCATCAGCAGATTTGGCTCTCTACGCGGATGAAACTCAACTATACACCTCCTCCCGAGACATTACTCCTTCCCTGCTACAAAACACGAGTGACTGTCTGTCCGCTGTCTCGGACATAATGTCCTCTCTCCATCTGAAACTAAAACTCACTAAAACTGAACTTCTTGTTTTTCCGCATCTGCTAACCAACCCTCATCTGCTATTTCTGTCTCAGTGTGTGGTACCACCATAACTCCTAGGCAGCAGGCCGACTGTCTTGGGGTTATATTAGATTCTGGTCTGTCTTTTACTCCCTATATCCAATCCCCCAGTAAAAAAAATTTAATTGCTGAATAATACCAGGTAGCTGGTAGCTAGGGAGGTAGGTAGCTGGTAGCTAGGGAGGTAGGTAGCCAGGTAGCTGGTAGCCAAGAAGGTAGGTAGCCAGGTGGCTGGTAGCTAGGGAGGTAGGTAGCCAGGTAGCTAGGGAGGTAGGTAGCCAGGTAGCTGGTAGCCAAGGAGAGAGGTAGCCAGGTAGCTTGTAAGCTAGGAAGGTAGGTAGCTAGGGAGGTAGGTAGCCAGGTAGCTGGTAGCCAAGAAGTTAGGTAAGCAGGTAGCTGGTAGCCAGGGAGGTAGGTAGCTAGGGAGGTAGGTAGCCAGGCAGCTAGGGAGCTGGTAGCCAGGGAGGTAGGTAGCCAGGTAGCTGGTAGCCAGGGAGGTAGGTAGCAAGGTAGCTGGTAGCCAAGGAGGTAGGTAGCCAGGTAGCCGGTAGCTAGGGAGGTAGGTAGCCAGGTAGCTGGTAGCCAAGGAGGTAGGTAGGGTGGTAGGTAGCCTTGTGTGTATGTGTGTGGGGGCCACCTTGTCCCCCCAGCCTTGTGTGTGTGTGTGGGGAGAGGATGGGGCCCACCACAAAAAAGCCTGGAGGGATTAGAGGGGTCCCCGCATACATGGCTGGGGGGACGAGGGGGGCCCCCATACACATGGCTGGGGGGGAGAAGGGCTACAGGGCTGGGGAGAGGAGGGGGACGCTGCTGTGAGGGGGCCTTGTCACAGCTGCATTGACATTCATATAGCAGCTTTTACACTTACTTCCCCTGTGTTGTGACCGGAGCCAGGGCCCTCCTCTCTCTGTCCGCGCTGTAGTGGGCAGCAGCAGAATGTGGGACAACTTGAAGCAGTAAGGGGCGGGGCCTCCCTGATTTAATTAGTCATCCCGGCTGCAGTCAGAGAGTGGAGGGCTCTGGTCACAGCGCAAGGGAAGTAAGTGTAAAGCAACTATGTGAATGTGAATGCAGCTGTGACCGGGAGCGCGAGCCCCCTCTCAGCAGCATCGGCCGGGCCCTATATGAAATGTAGTGCCGCCGCGCGCTAGTCTATAATATGAAATAAGAGGACCTGCTTGCAGCGGGCCCTGCACAGGCGTACCCCCTGTACCCACTGCATGGCGGCCCTGTATATAAATGTACTGTCAAGGTGGCAGGTTCACCCGATTTTTATGTAAACCTCCTCATATTTATGAAACTTGGCTGGATCATTGTAAACTCAGCACTTCTTACCCTTCATTTCACCCATACACCCTAATAGATTGTAAGGTCTCGCGAGCAGGACCCTCACACCTTGTATCTCATCTATAAGTACTTTTTAATGTGTAATGTCTGTACTTATACCCTCTAAATTGTAAAGTGCTGCGGAATATGTTGGCCCTATATATATAAATAAAGATTATTATTATTATATTATATTATAATTTATAATATATATTTATAAATATGTAAATATATAATTTTTAAATTTATAAATATATAATTTATAAATATATATTTATAATTATAACCTATAAATATATATATTATATACTTATATATTATATACTTATAGAATTATACTTATATATACTTATTATAACTTATAATTCTAATACCTTATAATTCATAACTTACAGTTATAATTTATAACTCTGTGTTGGACAGGGTGGAGCTCCTGAAGAACTGGCTGAACAGATATAATTGGTGAGTTGAATTATTCTCTATTATGAGATGACATCTCCTAATAAGTGGTTTTGCTGAGATTTTGAATATTTAAGAATCTAAGCAATTTACCTTCTGATAGGTAATAATAAGGAATCAGTGATAGATAGATATAAGGCAACTGAAAAATAAAAACCTTCACTGTAATTTTACCTTCAGTGCATGCTGGTCCTGTCCATCCTGGTCTACACAGACAATCATAAGAGCCAGGGGTGTTATTACAGGTGCCTTGAAAACTGCAGGGATTGTTTCTAGTACATTCATCAATATCTGTTGGTAAAGATAGAAAAAAAGATTGAAGTCCATAATAAAAAATGAAAAATAATATATATCGATCCAAGATCCAATTTTAAGTCACCTATGGCCCAGCTGTATGTCCGTTACCTACAATGGATAGTGTATTATTCTATCTGGAAACACTTTTTCTTTATTACCTGTATCACAAGTCGTTCCTTCCCATCCACTGGAACACAGACAGGTAAATCCATATATTCCATTCTGGCACTGGCCATGGACACAAGGGGAATTCGTGCAATAATCAATTTCTAGTAGGCAAAAAAAAAACAAAAAAACATGGCATTCCATGACAAGAAGAAGAATGCAATAATAATAGGTCTATATAGTAGAATTTGTGCTGGACAAAAGCAAGGAAATAAAGACTGAGGAGTACATGTATGAAAACTGTCTAGGTCTAAAACCCACTTTGTTGCCCCTAGCAACCAACCAGAGCGCCCCTTTCATTTTTTCAGAGTACTATATAAAAAGGAAAGGGGAGCTGTGATTGATTTCTTTGGGCAACATAGAAAGTCTTAGGGTATGTTCACACGGCTTAAATTGCTGCGTATTTTGGCGCGCATTTGCAGCGTATTGCGCTTTATGCACGTCGAAAAGCCCACCGCAATTACGGTAATTCATAGCTCTCATAGAGAGCTATGGATTACGTGTCATCTTCCCGCGTGTACAATTCGATCATATTGTACGAACGGGAGGAGAATTGACATGTCAATTGTTAGCGGCGAATACGCGCCGCTGACAAAGCATGTCTATGGGGCCAGCACCCGGCTGTCCCTTCCCATGCTTTGGAATTACACGCTGATCAGCACGTGGTTCCAAAACACACGGTGTATTGGGACGCATACTATAAGCGCCGCAATAAGCCGTGTGAACATAGCCTTAGACCTAGACAGTTTTCATACATGAGGCCCTGAGCGCATACTTATCAGATATATTCATTACTGGCATCTCCTGCTAACATCCTGCATTTATATCATGGAGATGATATTATAGCCTTAAACCTGCTACATCTTATACAATGGGGCACATTTATCAAGTTGTTGTGCCAGAAATCTGTCGCAATTTGCGCCAAAAATAACAACACCATATTTATTATGTGTTTTAGAGAGTTCCTAATCACTTCTGCACCTTGTTCGACAAGAGGAACTTGTCCTCGGTAAAGGGAGATGACTTAGCTGGAGAAAAGGATATGGCTAAGCGTAGGACGCCATGCACCAAAAATGCATCAAAATTTTGGTGCAATTAGTAGAAAAAAACTAAGCCAACTAATAAAAGGTCTAAAGTTAGACTAGACTGACATGCATCTGATTTATGAGATGAACAGTATGATAACTGTGGCACTGTCTAGTCTAATTTTACACTATCTAAGTTATATATAAGATATATTGATAAATCTGCCCCAATGTTTTTAATTACTTTATGGCATTTCAATTATATCAATTTATTATCTAAGATTAAGCCTGAATTTTACCAATGCATGTTGCAGGGCTGCTTGGATTTGGAGAGTAACCATCTTCACATGCGCATGAATATCCACCAATAGTGTTGGCGCACAGCTGTTCACATATATCCAGTTCACACTCATCAATATCTGTAAGACACAAAAATATCTATTCATATATCAGCTTCTTCTGGGAGACTCACAGAGAACAGGATCCTGCATCAGTCTCTGCACAGAATGCTGTCAGTTTCCCACTCCAGCAGAAGTGGCCAGGAATGTGTCAGGCCTGCAGCTTGTTCTAGCAGAGCAGTAGACCACAGTAGGGACAGTTCCCAGGCAGTTTTCAGCAGTGCAGTGGTTTGGAAGCTGTAGATGCCATGCAGTAGAAGAAGATGTTGTGCTATAAATCCTTGTTGTTTCAGCAGGTAGAAGAGGCTGCAGGAGGAATTTCCTTTTGGTAAGTAAAGAGTGGGCAGGCTGCATTCTGGGCCCCTGTCTGTTGAGCTCCAGCAATGTTAGTGCTTGTCCCCAGAGCAGAGGTTAATGGTCAGTTTTTCAGACGGTTTGCGGTTTTACAAACCGTCTGAAAACCGACATGCAACGCTCCCCCATAGACTTTAATAGAAAATCTGTACAGTAGTCCTCACTGCATGGATTTTCTGCCGGTTTTTTACACTGCTGGCGTTCCTAAAAACTTAGAACATGTTCATTCTTACACACAATATTTTGGCAATACCGGTCGGATTTCCCAACTGGTATTTAGTCTTTTTTTGGCAGGCAGGGGACGGCTTTTATCCGCAGTTTGCGGATTCAAGCATTTTCTATTAAAGTCTATGGGGGAGCGTTGTATGTCGGTTATTGTAAAACCGCAAACCGTCTGAAAAACTGACGAATAACCTGTGCCATAGGGCAAGCCCTTAGGATCCGTCAACATGGCAAGGGTTTTGGTCAGATTTTCAGACGGTTTTCGGATTTGTCTGAAAACCGACTGTCAACCTTCCACATAGACTTTAATAGAAAATCTGTTCAGCAGCCCCCACTAGACGGATTTTCTGCTGGACGTTTTTTTTACACTGAAAAACTTAGAATATATTCATTCTTCTTCCCGTTTTTCAGGCGGAAAATGTGTATTTCAATGATTGGTGGAGAGGGGGGGGGCGTCCCCCAAAACTATCCAAAAGACGACAAAATACTGGCCGGATTCTTAAGGCTAGGTTCACAAGGCTTATTTGCAGGGCGTAATTACGGCGTGTGGCCAGGGGCGGGGCGGGAGCGGAGGAGGGAGCGGGTAATTCACATGTCACTTATCTCCCCCCTCGGCGTATTCGCCCAGCAGGGAGGAGAGACGTAATCCATAGTTCTCTATGAGAAATGTGGATTACCATAATGACTGGGACGTATTCCAGCCGTAATTTGCGCACTCCGGCGCGTAATTACGGACTGAAATATGGCCCATTTTAGGCCGTGTGAACTTAGCCTAAGACAGAATCCGACCGGTATTTCGTAACTGCTGTGTGGACACACCCTTACAAGAAACTAACTTGCACTTTATAGGGCCTCATTTATCAAAATTGTCTAATAGTAAGACTGTCTGTGTTGCCTATAGCAAAGAATCAAAGCCCAGCTTCATTTTTTCCAGAGCAGTTTAAAAAAAAATAAAACTGTGCTTGTTTCTATGGGCATCAAAGACAGTTTTACTGTTAGACAGTTTTGCTAAATGAGTCCCTAGGACTACTGAAATAGTGCAAGCACTTCAGAGAAGCAGCTGAGAAGCCCAAGGATGTGAAAATAGTTCATGGGGTTTTCCACTGCTTATAAAAAAAATGCCTATTGATCCCCACTGAGATAAAATGGAGCTTGCTCAGTGAGGGTGCCCAGCCATTTAACCACTTAGGGCGGCATGTTTGAAACCCTGAGCATGTCAGTTTTAAATCTCTTCAGAGGAGTGTAGAAGGCACCAGTATGTATGACAGTGTCTCACAGCACTTTATACATATGTCCTGTTCTACGGCAACATTTGTCTCAGCCATGCCACTTGTAAACTGTTATGGATTTGTATGACAGTTATGCACCTTTGGCAACTTTGGCGCATTTGTACGTTTCATGCCAAACTTTGGCGGATTTGCACGATTCGGGTGTGACACTCCCCCGCAATTCAAAAGTGTTGTGTCTGTCACAGATTGTACAGTTTGGACGTACGACTGTAGAACAGGGCTACGACAGGTTTTTGGCCGCAGAGCACGCCCCATTTACACATGTCGCCCTTAGATTCCATGGTCAATATCACTGTGACATCTAAGATGTTATGAAGAGGTCCAGCCATAGGCATAACTAGCCATAGCAGGCATAGCAGCTGTTATGGCGCCCATAGTTTTAGAGGGCCCACTCAGATACAAGAACATTGTTCCTATTTGTACAGAATAAATATTTGGTGGCTTTCTACTATCTAGAGGTACTATTCTTTAATTATTGCATCTTATGCTGCTGTTGTAGTTTATTTTCATTATATGGTGGGGCCCCTTGTTATTTTGGTATAGGGCTAAATGTGGTCTAGTAACGCCCTGGGTGCAGCTCCCATTTCTGCCAGACCATCGGCCCCTAACATGATGCAGGATGTGCTTTATAAATGCCTTGATTGTGTTCCTATTAGACCCTGCTACAGGACATACAGAGAGTGTAATAGATGGTCTCTGATATCACTGCAGGCAGTCCTCGGGTTAGATACGGGTAAGGGAGTTTAGGTTCGTTCTTAAGTTGAATTTGTATGTAAGGCGAAACAGGTATATTAAGTACATATATGGTGTGGTATGCTGGTACTTGTAGTTCCACAACCACAAATGACAGCAATTCACACCACACATGTAGTGCCAGGTGGGACAGTATTATATAAGTAATATACAAATCTAATGGTGACCAATAGAATTGATACTCAATCTGCACAATAAATATATAATAGCAACCCACAGTGGTGATCAATAGTACATAACTGCAAACTGATTGTCAGCTCTGCTGGTCAGTATTGTATATGTATATTACTTATATGTAATATAAGCTGACAATCAGTCTGCAATTCTATAACATTGATCAGCACAGTGGGTATTATATCTTTATAGTGCAGACAGACTGTCAGCTCATTGAGTCAGTGTGTATTAATTATTTAATACTGACCCACAGTGTTGTAATTAGTAATACACATTTATAGCACTGACTCAATGAGCTGACAATCAGTCTGCACTATAAAGATATAATACCCACTGTGCTGATCAATATTATAGAACTGCAGACTGATTATCAGCTCTGTGAGTCAATATCATATATGTAATATACATATACAATACTGACCCACAGAGCTGACAATCAGTCTGCAGTTATGTACTATTGATCAGGCCTGTGGGTCAGTATACATAACTGTCTGCCAGATATAGGTGTAATATACAGAGATTTCAGCCTGCCTGTAACACACAACTGATGCTGCTGCCCTGTGCAAAGTGAGTTTTAGGACAGAGTGGCGGGGAGGAGAAGCACATTTGTTCTGATCAAGGCTGTTTACTGCAGCCTTGCCCTTCCTCCTCCTCCTCCACCACTGAAGCCCCAGCAACATCTCAGTACCTTGGGGATCTTGGAGAGGCAGTGATTACACTGCTCTCCCCCCCCCCCCCTCCCTCCGACATGTCCTGTGCTCATCTTCCTTCAAGAGCCGGGCAGCGGACCTGCACTGTGTGAACAGGAACGTGATCTAACCACAGTAAAGAGGTGGGAGGAAGGGGAAGAGCCGAACACTCATCACTGCTTCTGCTGGTTGTCTAACATCTCGGACATAGGTATGTCCCAGGCTCATGTCGTTCCGTCCGATAGTCCCCATTCGTAACTAGGGGACAGACGCAAGTCGGAACGACATAAGTCGGGGACTGCCTGTATAGGATGCAGGCAACTTTTTATTCCAGTTTTTAGTGGAACGGAAATGCCAAAAAACCCCACAATTTTGGGCGTTTGGAATTTTTGTTCAGTGTGCGGGATAAATGTTATATTTAAATAGATCGGACTTTCACTCATGTGGCAATACAAATTAAAAGTAACGTTTTAATTTTTTTTGTTCTTTTATTTGTAAAATGACAAAAGAGGGGTAATTTGAACCTTTCATATTTTTTATTATTTTTTTTACTTTAACCTTCAGTCCTCTTAACCACTAAGGGCACGATCAATTGTACACCTTTCTGCAAAAAGGTGTTCCAAGATGGCGATTCTATTTCTTCCTGGCTGGGGCTTAGCAGTACAGTAGTTAACTCTCCTGTTGCCGCTGTTCCAGCACTACCAGATCTCCACTGTTCCCTGCCAGTTCCTCCTGTTCATGTCCCATGTGATCTTGACACAATAAATGCAGAAAATATACAACGGAATAACAGCATTTCAATTTCCAGTTTTTTTTTCTGCTTTTCTATGTTCATGTATTAGAGTATTTAAATGCCCTGCATTATGTATTAGCAGATGATGGTCATCATGTCAATGGTTAATTGCTTTCATAACATGGTTACATGTATAAGTACAGATCAATGTACGGTAAGTAACATTTCAAGTTGCCACCCGATATCAGGCTGCAACACAAAGATAGATATGTATAGTAGGAACAACTGGAAGTATGTAAGGCAATTTTATACCTTAATAGTGCTACAGATACAAGACATGTTAGAGAAAAAAAGAGAGAAAGAAAGAAAGAAAGAAAGAAAGAAAGAAAGAAAGAAAGAAAGAAAAGAAAGAAAGAAAGAAAGAGGTAGTGGCTGTATCAGATAGTGATATACACTCATATATTTTAATTGTAATATGTTCAGTGCAGCCCTGATGTTTGTGAATTCTCAATAAGAGGTACTCATTATACATTATAATACAATACTTGTGTATACAAGAAGCACTATAACCTTGTAAAGTCTATAGACATCTACTGTATATGACAACTATCTGGAGGTAAACAGCAACCATATCATCATACAGCAATAAACTCTATAGTCTAAACTCTTACATCAATATGGTTCCTACTGATCTAAGAAGTTTTTCAGTCATCTTATTTTGTAGGTTTTCTCTCTTCCTAATGCCAGTCTGACTAAATGCCACAGGGGTCAGTGATGTTAGTAATCTAGATAAGAATATTTTACAATATGGGAATGCTACTAGACTACAAAGTTTATGGCTGTATAATGATATGGTTGCTGTTTACCTTCAGATAGTTGCTATTTATCTCCAGATAATTGTAGTATCAGATTACTTATTGAGTATTTAACTGTAGATTACACAGACCAACAGAAAAACATTTTTGTCTTGTTGCCAGGGATATTTGAACGAATACACGATAGATTTGGCGTGCTGAATCTGAAAACAGTTTTCCCAAATTGGCTCTAGTTTCTTAGTTACAGAATACCCCTGAAGTGAAGTGTTTTATCCTAAAATGATCTGTAAATCGGTTGTGAGCTCTATAACTTGGCATGTTTATTCATTTTATATAGTTCTGTTTATGTTTATAACTTAAATATCATATCACGTGATTTGGAGGTCATAAAAGTCATGAATTACATTGAAGCATCTGCCTGAAACAGGTTTGTCACTGTTGTGAAGAATTTCTTGGGTAATCAGAAGTCATATATAGTAACTATGGAGAACTTGGGGACCCATATGAGCATCTTCACAGATTTCCAGATAATCTTCAAGACTATAACAAGGAACAAGGGGAAAGATTCCACCAGGATGTTAAAGGGGCTACATGTCATAATGAAAAAAAAAATCCTGAATACATTTAATTAGAAAAGTCTGCTTGTTTTGTCTAGGGGATAATCATTATAGAAGAACAAAATGCCCGCTGGACTCTTTCTTGGGCAGAAACCTGTCATAAAGGAAGTAGGGCGGGCTCTATGAGTAAAATCCTGGTTAGGCTGAGTGGCGTCACTGATCTGAACTGACAGACTTTTTGTATGAGGGACGACTCTGCAGAGTAGAAAGGAGACTGAGGGCTGTACACACAGATAGTTAGTGCTTATCTTTAGCATTTCTCCATTATATGTTCTTATAAACCCTTTAAGGTGATAGAAGAAAGGTATCAAGGCAGAAGGGACACGCACATGATGAAAGACTACTGCTGGAATCTCCAGTGTGACTGTCCTGAAGATCCACACAAAAAAAGAATCATACAGGCAGCGTTTTTACATACATTAGTTGTGATTTTTTTTAAGTAGACTGTATTTTTCCTTTCTTCATGTATTACGTATTGAATCAATTGTGAAAACGTATTTTTGTGATTCCTTTTAATATCTTTTTCTCAGTTTCATTTGATTGTGTACAGAATGTGTATCCATTAACAATTTAAGTTCCTTTTTTGTTTATCGACAAATTGTACATTATCTCAAAAACTAGAGCCAATCTAGCAAAACTGATGACACATTCGAATTGAGGACCATAAAGTTACCCTAAAGTCACTCTCCACTGATTGGCAACAAAATCACTTTTAATGGAGAATGAGTACCTAGGAGCAGGCTCGGGCTTGCCCAAAGGGGAATAGGAAAAACCCTTGGTGCGCCTCTGGGCATGGCAAGCCTGAGGATGCTATTCAGGGAAAGAGGCAGAGAAAGAGAGGCAAAAAGCAAGCGGTAGAGGTTGTGGAGTCATGTGCAGTCATATACATTAGCTGTAGGGTGGGCCAAATATCAACTCCACTGCTGGGACCCAGAAATCAACACCATAGTGAGAACTATTAGTCAACTCTAGTGATGGGCCCCAGGGATCAACTCCAGTGGTGGTCCCCAGGAATCAACTCCAGTGGTGGGCCCCAAGAATCAACTCAACTGGTGGTCCCCAGGAATCAACTCCAGTGGTGGGCTCCAAGAATCAACTCAACTGGTGGTCCCCAGGAATCAACTCCAGTGGTGGGCCCCAGGAATAAACTTCAGTGATGGGCCCCAAGAATCAACTACACTACTGGGCCCCAGCAATGAACACCACTGATGGGCCTTAGTCCCCTCAGTCTGACAATACCTCTGAAGGAAACTTGATACACATCATTGCTACACTGAACATATTAGAATGACCAAAATGAATATTTATCACTATCTGAAATACAACCTAAATTCCCAAAAAGTTGGGACACTAAACAAATTGTGAATAAAAACTGAATGCAATGATGTGAAGGTGCCAACATCCAATATTTTATTCAGAATAGAACATAGATGACAGATCAAAAGTTTAATCTGAGTAAATGTAACATTTGAAAGGAAAAATATGTTGATTCAAGATTTCACAGTGTCTACAAATGCCAAAAAAGTTGGGACAAGTAGCAATAAGTGGCTGGAAAAATGACATTGAGCATATAACGAACAGCTGGAAGACCAATCAACACTAATTAGGTGAATTGACAACATGATTGGGTATAAAAAGAGCTACTCAGAGTGTCAGTGTCTCTCTGAAGCCAAGATGGTAGGAGGATCACCAATTCCACCATTGTTGCACAGAAAGATAGTGCAGCAATACCAGGATGGTGTTACCCAACATAAAATAGCAAAGACTATAAAGTTATCATCATCAACCATACGTAACATCATCAAAAGATTCAGAGAATCTGGAACAATCGCTGTGCGTAAGGGTCAAGGTCGTAAAACTCTACTGGATGCTCGTGATCTCCGGGCCCTTAAACGTCACTGCACCTTAAACAGGAATGCCACTGTCAAGGAAATAAAAGAATGTGCTCAGGAATACTTCCAGAAAGCATTGTCAGTGAACACAATCCACCGTGCCATCCGCCGTTGCCAGCTGAAATTCTACAGTGCAAAGAGGAAGCCATTTCTAAGCAAGCTCCACAGGCTCAGCCGTTTGCACTGGGCCAGGTGTCATTTAGAATGGAGTGTGGCAAAATGGAAAACTGTTCTGTGGTCAGATGAGTCACGATTTTAAGTTATTTATGGAACAGTGGGACGCCATGTCAATCGGACCAGAGAGGACAAGGACAACCCAAGTTGTTATCAACGCTCCGTTCAGAACCCTGCATCACTGATGGTATGGGGTTGCATGAGTGCTTGTGGCATGGGCAGCTTGCATGTCTGGAAAGGCACCATTAATGCAGAGAGCTATGTTCAGGTTCTAGAACAACATATGCTCCCATCTAGACGTCATCTCTTTCAGGGAAGACCCTGCATTTTTCAACAAGATAATGCCAGACCACATTCTGCAGCAATCACAACATCATGGCTATGTAGGAGAAGGATCCGGGTACTGAAATGGCCAGCCTGCAGTCCAGATCTTTCACCTATAGAGAACATTTGGCGCATCATAAAGAGGAAGGTGCGACAAAGAAGGCCCAAGACGATTGAACAGCCTGTATTAGACATGGAAGGGAGAGCATTCCTATTTCTAAACTTGAGTAACTGGTCTCCTCTGTCCCCAGACGTCTGTTGACTGTTGTAAGAAGAAGGGGGGATGCCACACAGTGGTAAAAACGGCATGGTCCCAACTTTTTTGGGATTTGTTGACGCCATGAAATTTTGAAACAACATATTTTTCACTTAAAATGATACATTCTCTCAGTTTAAACTTTTGATCTGTGATTTGTGTTCTATTCTGAATAAAATATTAGATGTTGGCACCTCCACATCATTGCATTCAGTTTTTATTCACAATTTGTTTAGTGTCCCAACTTTTTGGGAATTGAGGTTGTAGTTAATAAACTGCTTTCTCTTGTTTACTCTTTTTCTTAATAATATGTCTTTCATAACCTACACCTACAGTATCACACAGGTATATTGTGACAGTGTTGAATATACAAACCAGTTGTTCCTATATTTCTGTTTTTGTTTTGCAGCCTGAAGAAAGTTGACAACAACCTGAAACATCACATATATTAATCTTTGCTTAAAGTTGTAACCATGTTATGAAGGCAATTTACCATTGCCATGATGACCATGATCTTTTTATAGACAAAGTGGTGCATATTAATGCTTCAACAGACGACCATACAAAAGCATAAAAGAACCTGGAAAGAGGAGGGCTGTTCTTGCATTGTTTATTTTGATAGTGGTGGAATTCGTTAGCCCCCTGAAAACATGCACCCAAAGGCAAATTCTTCTCACTATTCAGTTGTTGTGTCTGTGAACATAGAAAATTTCTACTGTATATGCAGGCAAGTACCAGGTTTATTTTATTTCATCACATAGCGGGTGGTATGCAAGATTTTAAAAGAAGCAGAAATCCCCTTTAACTACTTACTGTTGCAGCCAGTTTTGACCTCTGTGACAGAGCCCCATTTTTGAAGTCTGACGTGTCACTTTTTGTGGGAATAATTTTTTGATACTTAAAGAGGTTTTGCCTCAAATTCATTTCATACCTGCTTTATCCAGCTTCAGTTTTCAGTGTGCTCAAAAGGGGGGAATATGTGATTTGTTTGAATTGCATACCATGTGACCCAGAAGGCTGACATCACCATGCCTTTTCCCACAGTGTGCTCACTCTAGTCAAAAAAAGGTTTGTTTATGTAAAAATCTGTGAATAGCTTTAATGTAGCTGAGTGGTAAGAGCTGCTGCCTTCCAACGTAGGGATGTTAGGTTCAAATCCCTGCAGGAGCTGACATACAGATTTTTTTTGTCTATGTATATGCCTGATTGAGGTTTTTTTTTTCTCTTTTTATTTTTGCATCTGGGGTTGAACACTCGCTCAGCAGTGAGTTAGTGTGTGTAATTACTAAGCAGGGAAGAGACTGACAGTAGGTGCCTGAGCATAGAGTTGATGTCTGAGTATGTGCGGCAAGGCTGAGGAGCTCTCGTCACTGGTCAGATCCCCTAAAGACGAACTGTACACTATGGATCAGTAAGGTAGCAGCTAAAACAAAAATAGTACAGAATTTTTAATAATGACGACTGTTGAAAATGTTTATTCTTTAATTTGCAAGCTTCCCACATAAATTTTACTTCATGGTAAAACCCCTGTCTCAGGAAGTTGTAAGCAGTAATGGCATACTTTACCTTATCCAATATGGACACTGTTATATCTGGCTCTGTAGAGAGCATGCACCACTGAGCAGAGTATGTCACATGATATTGTTTGTAAGGAAGTTATCTGATTACTCCAGAAGACTTACTGACCTACCTACTTCAGTACAGCTCAGTAGTGTAATGTGATTAAGATCTTTTCATCTGAGTTGTGGGCATTGTACAATGCTGGTCTCCGTCCCCTAATTAAACTGTATTGTATTTTTATTACAATCGGTAACATTGTTTACATCATTGATTACCTTTGATTATAATGCACGTTATGACTGTGACACTGTATTTATATACACTGTGAGCGACATGTATGTTCTGACATTAAATGCACCAAAAGTGATTAGTCACCCTAATTTTCCAATGTATGGAGCGTCGAATGAACATATTTGGCGCATTGTGGTCCGACACTTTGTAATCTGTCAAAGATGTGGGGGGCGTTCTGGGGCGCATTGCACCACACTTGTAATATTAGACACATACCCTTTTCCCCCAAAAATAAGACAGTGTCTTATATTAATTTTTACTCCTAAAGACGAGCTAAGACTTATTTTCAGGGGATGTCTTATTCCTCCATGAACAAGAATTCACATTTATTGTTAAACAAAAAATCAACATGTATTAATATACTGTAGTGATTTCATCACAAGCATCAGCATAAGCAGCCAAACTCTGAATTGCATAAAAAAATGCACTATGTCTTATTTTCGGGGGTGTCTTATTTTCGGGGAAACAGGGTATATGAATGTGGTTTGGCAACACTAGGCTCATTACTGCTCGAACAGGCAGACCTATTTCAATGTGATCTGCCTGAGCCTGAGGACTCGAAGTGGAGCTAGATTTGCCTGTAGGGCAAAAAATATCTGTTATTTCTAAACTTATACCAGTACAATAATAAGTATTTTGTGATAATTATCAAACTATATCAAATTAAATTCTATACATTTTATTACAAATTAAGTCATATAAAATTAATATAAAATGATATATAATTATATACAAAATTATTATAAGTTCCCAAAAAGATGAAATTATCTCCTATAAAATGTATATTTAAAATTATATAAGATTTATATAAATAAAATTAAATAATATAAATTATTAGCATATACCATAAAGCCTGTTCTCAATCGTGTATTTATGAAGTTAGAGTAGTACTTTCAGTGATTACAAACACATCATACTGTAGCAGGCTAGAAATAAAATAAAAGGTGTTGGAATAGCATGTCAGTGAATAGAAACTATGGTAGTGATCTTGTATGTTGCACCATAAGACTCAGGAAGATCTGTGGTGTGCCGGCTATTACTGTATGTCAAATACACATGTTTGGCACATTAGTAATGAGCCAAACTTCCACAGAGCAGATGTGAGGCGTCTCGAACCCTAGGTGCCATTTATGACCGCACATTCACCACAGTCATATAGTCAGACACATTTTACACGGGAAAAAAGAAAAAGGCTCTCTGTGAGCCAAAACGTTGCCTTGGACATGAAATAAAGCACATTTTTTTATTTTTATCAATTGTGAGTGCAAGCGGATTTTCCTTTTTTTTTTTAGATGGATAGATAGATTGATTGATTGATTGATTTGATTGATTGATAGAGGACTGCCTTATTGCACAAATAACACTAGAACCTGATATTATTCAGTGTGTAATTGTTGCTTCCCAAATGCAAAATTCAGTTGATAAACTCACCAATGCACATTCTCTCTGATTGTGTAGGATCAGGAATAAAGCCGCTGTTGCACCGACATGCTGGGATTAAGGTTCCAGGCTTAAAATAACACTGACCATTCCCACAAGGAAGATTGCAGATGACAATTGCTAGTAAAAGGAAACATTAATGAGACAAGATATTTGGTTGTATTGTTAAAATCACATGGATAATTATAACACACGTTAAATTAAAAAATGTATTGCATTAAAACAAGATGCCCAATACCCGATACTACTAAGCCCAGAAGACATTACACTATACATTTAGGGTTCATGGAGTAACGTTTCAGTGGGACACTGAGTAGATGTCAGTTACTGCCGAGTTTTATAAATTTAGTACACAACATGTACTTGCACAAACCAGGGACTGTCTGCAAAGCAACCCTTCAGTTATGATGGAACTACAACTGCCAACATGCCTTGACAGCCATAGGATTCAATGACTGCTTAAGGTCTTTTTAGCATGCTGTGTTTGACATTATGAACAGCATTCTGTTTGTACAGTGAGTACGGAAAGTATTCAGACCCCCTAAATTTTTCACTCTTTCTTTCATTGCAGCAATATGGTAAAATCAAAAAAGTTCATTTTTTGGCTAAATTAATGTACACTCTGCAAACCCCCACCCCCCATTTGGAAAGGAAAAAAACCAAAATGTAGATATTTTTGCAAATTTATTAGACATGAAAAACTGAAATATCACATGGTCATAAGTATTCAGACCCTTTGCTCAGTATTGAGTAGAAGCACCCTTTTGGGCTAGTACAGCCATGAGTCTTCTTGGGAATGATGCAACAAGTTTTTCACACCTGGATTTGGGGATCCTCTGCCATTCTTCCCTGCAGATCCTCTCCAGTTCCCTCAGTTTGGATGGTGAATGTTGGTGGACAGCCATTTTCAAGTTTCTCCAGAGATGCTCAATTGGGTTTCGGTCAGGGCTCTGGCTGGGCCAGTCAAGAATGGTCACAGAGTTGTTCTGAAGCCACTGCTTTGTTATTTTAGCTGTGTGCTTAGGGTCATGGTCTTGTTGGAAGAAGAACCTTAGGGTCATTGTCTTGTTGGAGATGAACCTTCGGGCCAGCCTGAGGTCCAGAGCACTCTGGAAGAGGTTTTTATCCAGGATATCTCTGTACTTGGCCGCATTCATCTTTCCTTCAAACACAACTAGTCATCCTGTCCCAGCAGCTGAAAAACACCCCCATAGCATGATGCTGCTACCACCATGTTTCACTGTAGGGGTTGTATTGGGCAGGTGATGAGCAGTGCCTCGCTTTCTCCACACATAACGCTTACAATTAACACCAAAAAGTTCAATCTGCGTCTCATAAAAACCAGAGAATCTTATTTCTCATATTCTGGGAGTTCTTCATGTTTGTTTTTGCAAACTGTATGCGGGCTTTCAGATGTCTTGCACTGAGGAGAGGCTTCTGTCGGCACACTATGCCATAATGCCCTGACTGGTGGAGGGCTGCAGTGATAGTTAACCTTGTTGAACTTTCTCCCATCTCCCTACTGCATCTCTGGAGCTCAGCCACAGTGATCTTGGTGGTCTTCTTTACCTCTCTCACCAAGGCTTTTCTCCCATGATTGCTTAGTTTGGCTGGACGGCCAGGTCGAGGAAGAGTTGTGGTCGTTCTAAACTTCTTCCATTTAAGGATTATGGAGGCCACTGTGCTCTTAGGAACCTTAAGTGCTGCAGAAATTCTTTTGTAACCTTGGCCAGACCTGTGCCTTGCCACAATTCTGTCTCTGAACTCTTTGGGCAGTTCCTTACTCATCATGATTCTCATGAGCTCTGACATGCACTGTGAGCTGTGAGGTCTTATATAGACAGGTGTGTGCCTTTCCTAATCAAGTCCAATCAGTTTAGTTAAACACAGCTGGACTCCAATGAAGGAGTAGACCATCTCAAGGAGGATCAGAAGGAACTGGACAGGATGTGAGTTAAATATGAGTTTCACAGCAAAGGGTCTGAATACTTATGACCATGCGATATTACAGTTTTTCTTGTTTAATAAATTTGCAAAAATATCTAAATTTCTATTTTTTTCTTTCAAGATGGTGTGAATTGTGTACATTAAAGGTGTTTTATCGCTACAAATATCATGTATCAGATTATGGTTACATTAAAAATAATCACTTTTGTAATTTGTTTGCATTTCATATGTCACTTGGTTTAGCAGATATGAGCTTTTCTGTAAATCTGTATTCTGTTTCTGCTGCTGGTCAGGACACGCCCCCTGGTCAGACCCGCCCCTAGACACGCCCTCTGCACTGTGATTGGCTGGCTGGCATGTCATTCTGCCTGTTGGAATACGCCCCCAGACAGGAAATGCCCCCTGCGTTGTGATTGGCTGCCTGCACACTCTGTGTTTTCTCCCCTCTGAGCTGTTAAAATCGATAGTGAAACCAAGGGCTACTGTCTCTATACACATCTCCTAGTTCTAGGGTGAATGATCTGGGCAATTACTGGCTGTTTAAGTCACAGATCCCCTCATATAACACAGTATTATAGAGACTCCTGTCTGTTAACAAGGGGAGAGAAGGGTAGGAGGGCAATGTGCATTGTTCCATATAACCCAGTCTGCTGCCTGGTAACTGAGAGGAAGGGGGGGCAGTGTACACTCCTCACATGTCTCATCAGTTCAGGCTGTGTGTATAACTGCATATACCACAGTTATACAGTCTCCTGTCTGCTAACAGAAGGGGAGGAGGGAGGGGGCAGTTTACACTCCTCACATGTCTCATCAGTTCAGGCTGTGTGTATAACTGCACATAGCACAGCAAGGAGTTTGTGGAGCCTGAAGGCTGCAGACATAAGAAGCATGCAGGAGGCTACAGAGCTGTTATATCCAGACAACCTTCTGCATCCCCTGCTTCATTCAAAATGATGATGTCACAGTTCTTCAGTGAGGGGAGACATGCCTCCTGGGAGGAGAGACACACCTGCTGAGAGGAGAGACTCGCCCCTGGATTTCAAATTCAATCTCAGAGAATTAGCTGAAGAGCATGAACAGTTCAAACGATAAAACTCCTTTAATGAGCAAAAAATTTACTTTCTGGATCTTACCAAAGGCCTGCAATGAAAGAAAGAGTGAACAATGTAAAGGGGTCTACATACTTTCCTTACCCACTGTATATATACAGCCATAACCTGGAAACTAAAATGTAAATAGTTAGATTTCTGTGTAAGCTAAAGACTTTGTAATCAAATATAATACTTACAATCTGTAGTCGTGATTGTAGTTGTAGAATTAGCCAACGCTGATGTAGACATAAGAGATTCAAAGGGTGTTGAAATTCTTGTGTATTTTGTGCCTGTTGATATCATTGGTCCAAAAGATGATGTCATAGGTGTATAAGAAGTTACAGTGGTATTCAAAATCCCCACAGGTGTTAATATGGTTGAGTATCCACTGCTAACACTAAGCAAGGTAGGTGATGATGATGATACAGATGTTACTGGTCTGAAAGTTCCGGAACTCTGTTCAGTTGTAGCCTCTCCAGCTCCTGTGGTAACAATAGTCCTTGGTTTGGTTGTACTGGTAATTTGCGTGATTGTTGAGCTAATGAACTGTGTTGTTGCAGCAGATGTAGTTGTTGTATTACTGGCTGCATCTGGAGGTTTTGTTGTTATAGTTGTGGATGGCTTCATAGTACTGATGTATTGTGTAGTTACAGGTACTACAGTCTCAGATACAGCACTAGAGCTTCCTTGAGCTTTTGTTAGTGAGTCTGATGTATCTATTAAAAAAGTTGTAGATTTGAATTCAGTTGTAGATATGTCATGGAAAGTAGTTTTAGTGGTTAAAAAGGAGGTTGTCCCTGTTTTACTAGATTCAGGTGCTTTAGTGGATTTAATTTCAGATATAATTGGAGAAGTACTCATTGTTGTTTCAACACTTGTAAATGTCCCCACTGTTGTCCTTTCTTCACTTGTCGTTATCTTAGGTGGCTTACTAGTGATTTTGGGTGAAGTTTTTTCTTCAGTTGGGGCAACACTAGTGGCACTGTTGCTAGTGATTTCAGGTGTAGTACTCTTTATAGCTATGCTTGACTTTAGACCTGTGCTAGTGATAATACTAGTTGTAAGTTCTTCAACTGCACCACCAGTGATAATACTAGGTTTAGTTTCTTTTCCAGTTGTGCTTATAAGAGGTATTGTGCTAGAAATTATATTAACTGTAGAACCTGCTGTAGTCGTGTGTAGTTCAGGTTTAGTCATAGCAGTAATACTAACTGTTACTTCTCCTACAGAACTAGTTGTGGTTATTTCTGGTGTTTTAGAAGTAGAACTTGCAATGGATGTTTTTTCTGTAGCAGTTGTTGATGTGGCACTACTACTACTGGTGAGGTATTCTGCTGTAGTTTGTTTCCGAGTTGTACTTTGTTCAGGTGCCATGCTTGTAACCTTTGAAGTGGTCCTCTCTTCAGTGACAGATGATGATACAGGTGCTGTACTGGTGATATGTAGTGTAGATCTTTCCCCATTTGTACTTACATCATGTACCATGCCAGTTGTTATCTGGGTTGTTGATTTTACTCCTAATGTGCTTACTTTATCCCCTGTTGTAGTAGTTATATCAGTTTCCTGTTTTCCAATAGTTGCTGTTGATTGAAGTAGCATCTTTGTACTTATGTCACTGAATGTGCTATGTATCCCAGTTGGCGTCTTTTCTGCTGTTGTGGTTGCTGCAGGTGTCCTCCCATTATCAGGTGTAGTTTTTTCTCCAGCTGTAATTTTTATAGATGCAGTAGAGGTATATTTAGTATCTGTTGTTCTTTCATCAACTGTAATTGATTCGACTTTTTTACTGGTGAAATTAACTGTAGATCTCCCATCAACTGTGCTTACATCAGGAGTTTTCTGCTGTGATGTGGATATGTCCTGAAGATCAGTTTTAGTGGTTAAATCAATGGTTGTCCCTAATGTTCTTCTAGTTTCTGGTGCTTTAGTGGTTATGACTTCAGGCGTAGATTTAATTAGAGAAGTAGTAATTGTTGTATCACTTTTTTCTGCTGTCCCCACTGTTGTCCTTTGTTCAACCGTAGTCATTTCAGGCAGATTACTAGTGATTTTAGGTGTAGTTATTTCCTTGGTTGTGACAAGGGTAGTTGCACTGTTGCTAATAGTTTCAGATGTAGTTCTCTCTGTGCTTGTGCTTGATTTTAAGCCTGTGTGAGTGATAATATGGGTTGTAAGATCTTCTGCTTCACTGCTAGTGGTGCTACTTGGTTTTGTTTCTTTTCCAGTTGTGCTTATTTGAGGTGACGTGCTGGAAATAACATTAACTGTAGAACCTGCTGTAGTCCTGTGTAGTTCAGGTTTAGTCATAGAAGTAATACTAACTGTTACTTCTCCAACAGAACTGGTTGTGGTTATTTGTGGTGTTTTTGAAGTAGAACTTGCAATGGATGTTCTCTCGGCAGCAGTTGTTGATGTGGCACTACTACTACTTGTGAGGAGTTCAGCTGTGGATTGTTTTTGTGTTGTACTTTGTTCAGGTGCCATGCTTGTGACCTGTGAAGATGTGGTCCTGTTTCTTAAACTGCATATGATGATACAGGTGCTGTACTCGGTGACCGTAGTGTAGATTCTTTCCTCATTTGTACTAAACTTCATGGAAACCATTCCAGTTGTTATCGTTGTGGTTGAGTTTTTCTCCTAGTGCTTAATTTCTCTCTGTTGTGGTTAGAATATCAGTGGTTGTCCTAATGTTCGTTCTAGATTCAGTTGCTTTACTGGTTATGTCTTCAGGCGTAAATTTAATTGGAGATGTTCGTAATAGTTGCCATCACTTCTTATAACTGCTGTCTCCCACTGTTGGTCACTTTTGTTCAACATGTACTTATTTCAGGTGTGGTTTTAGGTGTTGTCTTTTCTACAGCGTAGGCAATGCTAGTGGCACTGCTTGCTAATAATTTCAGATGTAGTTCTCTCTGTGCTTGATTTTAAGACTGTGCTAGTGGTAAAACGAGTAGTAATTTCTTCAACTTCACTGCTAGTGGTGATACTAGGTTTTGTTTCTTTTCCAGTTGTGCTTATTGTTTTCTTTATAGGTGTTGTTGCTGGGAAATAACATTACTGTAGAACATGCTGTAGTCGTGTCTAGTTCGGGGTGTAGTAATAGAGAGTAATACTACCTGTTACTTTCTCTACGAACTGGTTGTGGTGTTTTGTGGTGTTTTTGAAGTTAGAACTTGCAATGGTTGTTCTCTCGGCAGCAGTTGTTGATGTGCCACTACTACTACTTGTGAGGAGGTCAGCTGTAGATTGTTTTTGTGTTGTACCTTGTTCAGGTGCCATGCTTGTAACCTGTGAAGATGTGGTCCTTTTTTCAACTGCAGATGATGATAACAGGTGCTGTACTGGTGACACATAGTGTAGATTCTTCCTCATTTGTACTAACTCATGAACCATGCAGTTGTTATCTGTGTGGTGAATTTTTTTCTCTAAAGTACTGCTTAACTTTCCTCATCTGTATCGTAGTTAGTTTATATCAGTGGTTGTCCTATTGTTGTTTAGATTCAGGTGCTTTAATCGGTTATGTCTTCAGGCGTAGATTAATTGAGACAGTAGTAAGTGTTGCATCACTTTTTCCTGCTGTCTCCACATGTTGTCCTTTGTTTTCAACTTTACTATTTCAGGTTGTGGTTTTAGGTTTGTAGGTTTTTTTCTCCAGTCGTTTGGCACAATGGTACGTTGCACTGTTGCTATTATTTCAGATGTAGTTCTCTCTGTGCTTGTGCTTGATTTATAAGGACTGTGCTAGTGGTATTAAAAAACGGTAGTTATTACTTCAACTTCACTGCTTTATAGCTCGTGATACTTGGTTTTGTTTCACTTTCTCAGTTGTGTGCTATTGAGGTGTCGTGATGGAAAATACATTCATGTAGAAACTGCTGTAGTTAGTGTGTAGTTAAGGTTTTGTCCTAGTAGATACCAAATAAACTGTTACTTCATCCTACAGAAATGTTGTGGTTATTCTTGGGTGTTTTTGAAAGTAGTATGTGCAAGGGTTGGTCCGCCCGGACAACAGTTGTTGAGGGGTCAATACTACTGTCTTGTGTGGAGTTCAGCTGTTGTAGGATTCTTTTCGAGTTGTACTTTGTTCAGGCAGCCATGTTGTGACCTTTGAAGGGATGTGGTCCTTTCTTAACTGCAGTATGATAGTTACAGGTGCTGTACTGGTGACACGTAGTTAGAATCTTCCTCATTTGTACTAACTTCATGAACCATGCCAGTTGTTATCTTTGTGGTTGATTTTTCTTCTATTGTGCTTAATTTCTCTTCTGTTGTAGTAGTAATATCAGTGGTTGTCCCCAATGTTGTTATAGATTCAGTTGCTTTACTAGTTATGTCTTCAGTGTTAGATTTATTTGGAGAAGTAGTAAATGTTGAATCACTTTTTCCTGCTGTCTCCACTGTTGTCCTTTGTTCAACTGTACTTATTTCAGGTGTGGTTTTAGGTGTAGTTTTTTCTCCAGTCGTGGCAAAGGTAGTTGCACTGTTGCTAATAATTTCAGATGTAGTTCTCTCTGTGCTTGATTTTAAGACTGTGCTAGTGGTAAAACGAGTAGTAATTTCTTCAACTTCACTGCTAGTGGTGATACTAGGTTTTGTTTCTTTTCTAGTTCTGCCTTATTGTACGGTGTCGTGCTGGAAAATTACCATTAAACTGTAGAAACTGCTGTAAGTCGTGGTGTAGTTCAGGTTTAGTCATAGAAGTAATACTAACTGTTACTTCTCCAACAGAACTAGTTGTGGTTATTTCTGGTGTTTTAAAAGTAGAACTTGCAATGGATGTCCCACCGGCAGCAGTTGTTGATGTGGCACTACTACTACTTGTGAGTTCAACTGTAGATTGTTTGCGTTTCTGTACTTAGTTTCAGGTACCATGCTTGTGAACTGTGAAGCTGCTGGTCACCTTTCTTCAACTTTGCAGATGATGATTTACAGGTCGCTGTATGGTGACAAGTATAGTGTAGATCTTTCCTCATTTGTACTAACTTCATGAACCATGCCAGTTGTTATCTGTGTGGTTGATTTTTCTCCTAAAGTGCTTAATTTCTCCTCTGTTGTAGTAGTAATATCAGTGGTTGTCCCTAATGTTGTTCTAGATTCAGTTGCTTTACTGGTTATGTCTTCAGGCGTAGATTTAATTGGAGAAGTAGTAATTGTTGCATCACTTTTTCCTGCTGTCCCCACTGTTGTCCTTTGTTCAACTGTACTTATTTCAGGTGTGGTTTTAGGTGTAGTTTTTTCTCCAGTCGTGGCAACGGTAGTTGCACTGTTGCTAATAATTTCAGATGTAGTTCTCTCTGTGCTTGATTTTAAGACTGTGCTAGTGGTAAAACGAGTAGTAATTTCTTCAACTTCACTGCTAGTCGTGATACTAGGTTTTGTTTCTTTTCCAGTTGTGCTTATTGTAGGTGTCGTGCTGGAAATAACATTAACTGTAGAACCTGCTGTAGTCGTGTGTAGTTCAGGTTTAGTCATAGAAGTAATACTAACTGTTACTTCTCCTACAGAACTAGTTGTGGTTATTTCTGGTGTTTTAGAACTAGAACTTGCAATGGATGTCCCCCCGGCAGCAGTTGTTGATGTGGCACTACTACTACTTGTGAGGAGTTCAGCTGTAGATTGTTTTTGTGTTGTACTTTGTTCAGGTGCCATGCTTGTGACCTGTGAAGATGTGGTCCTTTCTTCAACTGCAGATGATGATACAGGTGCTGTACTGGTGACACGTAGTGTAGATCTTTCCTCATTTGTACTAACTTCATTAACCAAGCCAGTTTTATTTTTTGTGGTTGATTTTCCCCTAAAGTGCTTAATTTTTCCCCTGGGTTGTATATTATATCAGTGGTTTTTCCCCAATTTTTGTTTTAATTCAGTTCTTTAAATGTTATTTCTTCGGCTAGATTTTAAATTTTTGAAGAAATAATTGTTGCATCACCTTTTTTCCCGCTGTCCCATTTTTGTACTTTTTTAATTTTCTTTTTTCAGGGGTGGGTTTTTGGGGTAGGTTTTTTTTCCAGTCGTTGGGGAAAGGTTAATTTGATGTTTTCTAATAATTTCAGATGTAGTTCTCTTGTGCTTTTGAAATTTTAAAATGTGCTAGTGGGAAAACCCAGTATTTAAATTTTTTCAATTCACCTTTCTAGGGTTGATTAAATGGTTTTTTTTTTCTTTTCCAGTTTTGCTTATTGGAGGGGCGTGTGGAAATAACTTTTAATGTAGAAAAATGCTGTAGTCTTTTGGGAGTCAGGGTTTAAGGGATAGACGTAATACTAAAGTTAATTCTCCAACAGAACTGGTTGTGGTTATTTGTGGGTGTTTTTAAAGTGAAAATTGCAAATGGTGTTCCCCCCGGCAGCAGTTGTTAAAGTGGCACTAAATACCCACTTGTAGTTTAAAGTAAAATTGTTTTTTGTGTTTACTTTTTTCAGGGGGCCCTGCTTGAAAACCCGTTTAAGTGTGGCCCCCTTTTTTTAACTGCGATTTATGAAAACAGGTGTGTCTGGGGGTACGTTTGTGTAGACTTTCCTCATTTGTACTAACTTTATGAAACCCTGCAAATTGTTATCTTTTTGGTTTATTTTTTTTTTCCCAAGTGCTTTTAAATTTTTCCTTTGTTTTTAGTAGTTAAAATTTAAATGGGGTTTTCCCCCAAAAAGTGTTTAGATTCAGTTGCCCTTTTCTGTTTTTCTTTAGGCGTAGATTTAATTTGGGGGAAAAAAGTAATTGTTCATCACTTTTTTCCCGCTTCCCCATTTTTGTATTTGTTCAACTTTACTTATTTTAGGTGTGGTTTTAGGGGTAGTTTTTTCTCCAGGTGGCAAGGTAGTTGGGATGTTGCCCTTTTTTTCAGATGTGTTTTTCTCTGTGCTTGATTTTAAAACTGTGTTTGTGGTTTTTAAAACGAGTAGTAATTTCTTCAACTTCCTGCTATGGTGTACTGGTTTGTTTCTTTTCCCGTTGGCTTTTTGGAGGTGGTGCTGGAAATAACATTAACTGTAGAACCCTGTAGTCTGGTAGTTAGGTTAGTCATAGAGTAAACTAACGTTACTTCTCCAAGAATATTGGGTATTTTGGTGTTTTTTGAATAGAAAATTTGCAATGGATGTCCCCTCGGCAGCAGTTGTTGATGTGGCACTACTACTACTTGTGAGTTCAACTGTAGATTGTTTTTGTGTTGTACTTTGTAGGTGCCTGCTTGAACCTGTGAATTGGGTCCTTTTTCAACTGAGAGATGATCAGGTGTGTCTGGTGACCGTGTGTAGATCTTTCCCAAATTTGTACTAACTTCATGAACCATGCATTGTTATCTTTGTGGTGAATTTTTTTCTAGGCTTAATTTCCCTTTTGTTTTGTGAAATATCATGGTTTGCCCCAATGTTGTTTTTCAGTTTTTTATGTTAGTTTTCAGGCGTGATTAAATTTTTTTAAAATAGTAATTTTGCATACTTTTTTTTGCTGTCCCAATGTTGTATTTTTTTAACTGTATTTTTGGGGTTTGGTTTTTGGGGTTTTTTTTCTCCGTCGTGGGAAAGGGGATGCATGTTGCTAATAATTTCAAAGTATTCTCTCTTGCTTTTTTTAAGACGTGTATGGTTTTTTTTAAAAAAGAGTTTAATTTCTTCAACTTCACTTCTTGGTGATATGGTTTTGTTTCTTTTCAGTTGGCTTATTTTAGGTGACTGCGGAAAAAAACATTAATGTAGGGAATTCTGAGGCCTGTGTAGTTAGGTTTGTATAAGTAATACTAACTGTTTTCTCCACGAACTGGTTGTGGTTATTTTGGGGTTTTTTTGAAGTTTAAAATTGCAATGGTTTTTCCCCCCGGACAGTTTTTATGGGCACTATACTTTTGAGTTAAACTTAGATTTTTTTGGTTGTACTTTGTTCAGGTGCTGCTTTGACCTGGAAGTGTGGTCCTTTTTCAAAATGCAGATGATATACAGGTGCGTATGGTGCACGAGTTAATCTTTCCTTTTTACTAACCATGAAACCATGCCATTTTTTATCTTGTGGGATTTTTCCCCTAAAAAGCTTAATTTCTCCTCTGTTGTAGTGTAATATCGGGTTTTTCCCCAAAGTTGTTAAAAAAACGTTGCTTTAATGGTTTTTTTTCAGGGTGATTTTTTTGAGAAGAGTAATTGTTGCATCACTTTTTCCTGCTGTCCCATGTTGTCTTTGTTAAAATTACTTATTTCAGGTTTTGGGTTTTTTGTGTGTTTTTTTCAGTCGGGAACGGTAGTTGCACTTTGCTAAAAAATTTTAGTGTAGTTTTTTTTTGGTGCTTGTTTAAGACTGTGCTAGTTTTTAAAACGAGTATAATTTTTTTCAACTTCATGCTAGTCGTGTACTAGGTTTTGTTTCTTTTCCCTTGTGTTATTTAGGTGCGTGTGGAAAATAACATTAAATGTAAACCTGCTGTATCTGTGTAGTTCAGGTTTGTCATAGAAGTTAAATTGTTACTCCCTACAGAAAATTTTGGTTTTTTCTGGGGGTTTTAGACTAAACTTGCAATGGATGTCCCCCCGGCAGCATTTTTTGATGGGCACTATTTTCTTGGGAGTTCAATGAGATTTTTTTTGTTTGTTACTTTGTTAGGTGCCCTGCTTGTAACCTTTGAAAATGTGGTCCTTTCTTCAACTGCAGATGATGAACAGGGCTGTACTGGGGGACACGTAGTGGATCTTTCCCCTTTGTAAATAATTCATGAACCGCCGTTGTTATCTTTGTGGTTGTTTTTTTTCTAGGTTTTTTTTTCCTTTGTTGTAGTGTATTTCAGGGGGTTTTTCCCCAATGTTGTTTAGATTCAGTTGCTTTTCTGTTTGTCTCAGGCGTAGTTAATTGGGGAATGTAATTGTTGCATCACTTTTTCCTGCTGTCCCCAATGTTTGTCCCTTTGTTCAACGTATTAATTTTAGGGTGGTTTTTTTTTTTGGGGTAGTTTTTTTCTCCAGTGTGGAAAGGTAGTTGCAAGTTGTTAATTTCGTGAGTTTTCTCTGTCTTGATTTTTTAAGACTGTTTTTAGTTTAAAACGGTAGAATTTCTTAAACTTCACTTAGTGGGGGATACTATTTGTTTCTTTTCCCGTTGTGTTATTGAAGGTTGTGTTGAAATAACTTAATTAGAAGCTGTAGTCCTGTGTAGTTCAGGTTTAGTCATAGAAGTAATACTAACTGTTACTTCTCCACAGAAAGTTGTGGTTATTTCTGGTGTTTTAGAATAGAAATTTTTCAATGGATGTCCCCCCGGCACAGTTGTTTTTGTGGCATATATAATTTGGGAGTTCCCGTAATTTGTTTTTGTGTTGTACTTTTTTCAGGTGCATGCTGTCCTGGAAGTGTGGTCCTTTCTTCAAACTGCAGATGGTGTACAGGTGCTGAAATGGACACGTAGTGTAGAATTTTTTTCATTTGTACTTTAATTCTTGAACCATGCCCGTTTTATCTGTGTGGTTGTTTTTTCTAAAGTGTTAAATTTTTCCCCTGTTGTGTTAATATCGTGGTTGTCCCCCAAATTTTTTTAGTCAGTTTTTTTACTGGTTTTGTCTTTGGGTTAAAATTTTTTTGGAAGGTAATTGTTGCATCCTTTTTCCTGGTCCCCACTGTTGACTTTGTTCAAACGTACTTTTTCAGGTGGTTTTTTAGTGTAGTTTTTTTCTGCAGTCGGGGGCAACGGTTTAGTTGCCTGTTGCTAAAAATTCAGATGTAGTTCTCTCGTGCTTTTTGCTTTATTTCAAGACGTTAGTGGTAAAACGGTAGTAATATCTTCAACTTTACTGCTAGT